>JARWLC010000014.1:30717359-30934859 GCA_033318265.1 Phyllotis vaccarum
AGGAGCAACATGTAAGGAACACAGGTGAGCCACGGGCCACGTAACAGATTAATGGAAATGGGTTGAGTTAAGATGTGAGAGCAAGCTAGCAATGTGCCTAAGCCATAGGCCAAACAGCATGAAGTTAATATAAGTGTCTGAATCATTTCTGGGGGCCAAATCAGCGGTGAGCGGCTAAGGGGTCTGGGGCTATAGGTCTGTGGGTCTGGACCTCTGGCCGCCTAGGACCAAGAAACCATACTATAACACCCTATTTCTTCAGAAGTTCATCAGAGATGAGATGGGGGGTACTGTCTAAGGGGATGAGACTCCACCAGGGGCTTTCAGGCCATTTTCAGAGTCTCACCTGGATAAAAAGAAAAGATTTGGAAAAATTTGAAAACGTGTGGCATGATTTGCCTTTTTTATAAAAGAGGAAAAGACAGAGCCCCTCACAACATACAAAAAGATAAGTGCTAGGTAAGATTTAAAACAGAAAAGCAGCAGCAACAGCAAAATCAAATCAAAACAAAATCATGAAGCTTTGAGGGTAGAAGCTTATCTGAAAGGCTGATGGCCGGAATTCAGTGCCTGAAATGCACATGGTGGATGAAGAGAATCAGTTCTCCAAAGCTGTCCTCTGGCCTTCCACATGCACCTTGGCAACTGTGTGTCCGGATGTGCTCTGATGGTTTGAATGGGTGCAGCCCCCCCCCCACCCCGACTCCTGTGTTTGAATACTTAGCCCATAGTGAGTGGCACTATTAGGAGGGGTGGCCTTGTTGGACTAGTTGTGGCTTTGCTGGAGGAAGTGTGTCCTTGTGGAGGCGGGCTTTGGGGTCTCTTATGCCCAGGCTATGCCCAGGATAATATATGGTTGCTTCTGCTACCTGTAGATCAAGATGTAGAACTCTCAGGGCCTTCTCCAGCACCATGTCTGTCTGCATGCCTCCATGATGATAATGGATCAAACCTCTGAAACTGTGAGCCAACCCAGTTAAATGTTTTCCTTTATAAGAGTTGCTGTGGTCATGTGTCTCTTCACAGCTACAGAAACCCAACATATGCACTCACACACACACACAAATAAATGTAAAATTATTTTTTAAAGACAAAGAAAAAACTTCAATATTTTAAAAGAAAATTGAAGATGATTTTTATCTCAACTCATAAAAAGCTGGTTTCCAAAAGCATAAAACTGTAAATATTTAATAGCATTAAAAACATGCTTCTGTCTATGAAAAGAAATAGTAAAGTGAGAAACGAGTCACAGACTGAACCCCTGATTTTTTTAAAAAAAATAATAATCAATTTGGGTGAATTTCACAAGCAGTCCTGGGTAACTAAAAAGCAAGGCACAGAAAACTGCAAGCATTCTGTGTTCAATGTACAGAGATTAAAAATACTAAAATTAAAATATAGAAAACAATTTATTTTTTAAGAAAATAAGGTTTTGTTAAAAATTTAAGAAACTTTATTTAAGAAAGCAAAGTTTTTCATAAAAACTATTGATAAATACACAAATAATGTAAACCTAACTTTCAAGGTAGTTCCAGATGAGGAGTCAAAGATGGTATATAACATTCTATCCTCTCCAATGAGTGACGGTCTGTATTCACACATACACAACCTTTCAAGATTAAAAATTGAAGGGCAATAGCCAGGCATTGTGATGTACATCTTTAAACCCAATATTTGGGAGGCAGAGGCAGGTGGATCTCTGTGAGTTGGAGGCCAGCCTATTCTACATAGTGAGTTCCAGGAAAGTCAGAGCTATGCAGAAAGACCCTCTTGAGAAAAAAAATAATAATAATAAAGTGACAGTTTTATCCCTAAGCTTGGAATTCAAGTCACTAGTACCTTCTCAAGTAAGTCCTAGTCACACTTCTGCAGATAATAAAGCTTGATTGATAGTCTGTCACTGTCAAGGCACTTGAGGCCATTATGCCAACCTAATCCTTCAAAGAGCCTTCTAAAAACCTAACCTCACCTGTGGGTTTTGCTCCTCATTTCCATCTGCCATCTGATACTAGCCTTGTGCCCCAGCTACTTAGAACTATAGAAAGTACATTATGTAGGCTCTGCACACGTGTGTGTGTGTGTGTGTGTGTGTGTGTGTGTGTGTGTGTGTGTGTGTGTGTGTGTATACATTTAGAGGAGCCAGTGTGCTATGACAAGCCACAGTGGGGTCTTGGTCTGTGCTCCAACAGACATCAAATTCTAATTTCTATATCCAGCCTGGTGTTCCTCAGAGGTCCATGATGGAATGCTGTCTCTTAATGAGAAAGATGAATCAAAACTATCCAGCTCACTCACATCACAACTGACAGAACATGCTATTTACTTACTTATTAAGATCCTTTATATTTATTTCATAAGCCAGTTGCTCAATAGCTGTTCTGCTGGGCACTCATACAAAGTAATTTTTTTAATGTATAAATTAGATGGCACAATAGCAAGGCTTCCAGAAAAGAAAGAAAGCAAATGGTATTCGCCACCCTCTGTCTTTCCTCTGGGAAGAGGACCCAAAGAGAAAATAGATTACCCCTTCCTTTGGACACAATGCCAGTACCTAAGGAGAGAAATGGTTTAGGAGTAGGCTCCATATGGTCACACAACTTAGTCACAACTAATTAGAGTCACCCATGAGACTGGCTGGCCCTGCTGGGAAAGAAATCCACCTTCAGTGGGTATTGCTAAGCTGGGCAAGTATAAACCTGCTGCCATGATGAATGTCCTTGCTATTTCACAATGGCACCCTCCCTGGGAAAGGAAAGCCACGAAGTGGAAGAAGGCTCCTTATTGGCTTGCTGGAGCACCAGATGCTGCCTCTCCAATCACCTGTTGCTGGGTGATGAACTGCTCTAAAAGGTCTAGCCCACAATAATAACTGCCTTTTGTTGGTTTGCAACTGAGGTTTGGCCAGCCCTTCTGGGGAGGTGGCTTTCCTCAGTTCCATGTGGCATGGCTCAGGCTAGAGTGTCCAAGGCAGTTTCATCCATATAAGAAGGTATGGCATGGAGGGGGCAAGGGCTGGCAAAACTTCTATCCCAATTTTTACGTTTCACATATATTTTTAATTAAATGTTTTTCTGTTTTATAGCCTCTTCACCAACCTCCTCTCTGCGTGAGGGTGGTTAGATTCCTTTACATGGTGGCTAGAAGCCAAGAGATCAAAATTCAAACTGCCAAATATTCCAAGGCCTCATCTGGAGCTGGCATAAACATTGCCATCACATCCAGATGGTCAAAGAGAACCAGAAGTGGTCTGTTCAGAAGCTGCTGGCAGCCATCTTGACAGTGGCTTCACCACCTTAGCCATTCCTTTTCACAACTGTGGAGCAGTGTGTTCCCCTTTTTGCTTAAAGCATTTGGTTACATTTCTGACACATGGAACCTAAAGCATCCTGAACAATACAGCATTCAGTGTTGACTATGGGCAGGAAGAGAGTGCGAAGAGCATCCTTTTAGGAGAAAGAAAGACCTGTGGACAGTGTAGATGGAGGGCACATGAACAGAGAACTCTGGTAGGGACATGGAATATTCGCAGGCCACTCCATTGCTGGAGCTTTTATGGATTGATCTGTGTGAAGTGGACTCTTGTGAATGGTTTAATTATTGCCTGTATTGAGTTTAATTGTGAAGGCTACAGTGTCTTCCACTATTCAAATGTTTCAGGAGATGACTTCCATTCCCATCCTCAAATGCTAGTTTACCAGAGGGCAGGACTATGCCTTCTTCTAGATAAGTGTGTCTATTCCTGACAGTTCTTAACACAGTGCTCAAGATATGCTTAGTGGATTGACGGATGGACAAATGGTTGGATGGGTAGATGAATGAATGAATAGATGGATGGATGACTACATGGATGAGTGAGTATATAGATGGATGGGTGGATGAATGGATAGGTGGGTGAATAGATGGATGAATGGGTGGGTGGATGAATAGATGGGTGGATGGGTGGGTGAATGGATGGATGGATGAATGGGTAGGTGAATAGATGGATGGATGGGTGGGTGATATGGGAATGCGTTTATGTATGCTGTGAATCTCAATCTTTAAATAAAGGAGCTGTTTTGGGCCATGACAGGCACCATAGAAGAAGTAGGAGGAGAAATCAGAGCATAGGCAGGAGAAGCAGGGCAGAGTCAGGCAGATCCAGCTGAAGCCCGAAGGAGCAACATGTAAGGAACACAGGTGAGCCATGGGCCACCTGGGAGACAGATTAATAGAAACGGGTTGATTTAAGATGTAAGAGCTAGCTAGCAATGTGCCTGAGCCATAGACCAAACAACATAAAGTTAATATAAGCGTCTGAGTCATTTCTGGGGGCCTGAGTGGCCGGCGGCTGGGTGGCTAAGGGGTCTGGCGGGGCAGATCTGTGGGTCCAGGCCCCTGGCTGCCTGAGACCAAGAAACGGCACTACTACAGGTGGATGAGTGGATGGATAGATGGGTGGATGGGTGAGTGAATGACAGAAGAATGGGTGAATCCAACACTCCTTCAGTATCTACTTATTTTTATAGACAGTGGAATTTTAAGAAACAACCAAGGTATAAGCAAAAGATAGTGTTTGCCCTCAGAAGGATAGGAAAACAAAATTTCCTGAACAATGAGGGCTATTAATTTTGACATACTAAATAGTTATTAAAGTTTGCAAATTTCTAATTGTTTTATTGAACATCTTTGATGTGACATGCTCTGTTACTGATCTTTGGAATATAAAAGGAGAAACATATCATGAAGGGGCATCCTATCCAGTCCTATCCAGACCAAGACCCCCCCCCCCCCACTCACTACAGGAGCCAAGGTTGTCATGTTCTGGATAAAGACAGGATCAAGAGAGGACATGGTCTTCTCATAATTCTTATTTCCCAGGTGTCTCTGGCTTTCAGTACCTGAAGTCTGATTAGCAAGCCTATTATGAAGGAAAATGTTACTCCTTTTCACCTTCCATTTTAATTAAAGTACAGAAAATATCCCCTTTGGAGAAGAGATTTATAACACTAAAACCAGGACTCTTCCACCTCAAGGTTTAGATATGCTCAAAGCAAATACATTATGATCTGATATATAGCTGATAGCAAAATTCAGAAATGATTAGATTGGGGCCCAAAAGCTTCCTGGCCTATTACAAACCAGAAACTCCAATTTTAAGTACATGGTTTATTGCCAACTGCAAATGATCACTCTTACAGTTAGTTTCTGATATAGCATATTCCATATGAGTATAAGGAAGCAATTTCTGTCATTTGTTTACAACCAGCCATGATCTGGCACAGAAGCCCAAAACTTCCACTTGGCAATAGCAAGAAGAATAATGAATAATAATAAAAAAAAACAAAAAACATATGCAAGTAGGACCATTCAAATGGACTCAGCAGGCTGGGAGACTCGCCTTCCAATATTTCCAGTGCCTTTCAAAGCAAATACAATGATCTCATGTTGCAGATTCCCAAGAGCCATGATTATCAAAGAAGATTCTACAGGCAGCTTTCAGAAATTCTGGAGTTCTGCTCTAACTTTTGCCTTCCTGCAGCCCCAAGGCTATGTTAACAAGAACAAAAAACATATTTTACTTCATCAAAGTTTGAAACTGTTGCTTTGTGAATGACCTTGTTGAGATGAAAAGACAGAGGAAATATTAACATAATCTATATCTATCAAGGATGTGTATCTAGGATGCGTTAAGAATTCCCCCAAAGAGCTGGGCTTGGTGGTACATGTCTTAATCCCAGCACTTGGGAGGCAGAAACAGGAATGTTTCTCTGAGTTTGAGTGCAGCCTGGTTTACATGCTTTCCAGGACAGCCAGAGCTACATAGTGAAATCCTGTCTAAAAAGAACAAAACAAAACAAAAGAGATGTGGGTAGGGCTTTTTGGTTGTTTTGTTGGGTTTTTTTTTGTTTGTTTGTTTATTTGAAGTAGGGGCTGGAGATGGCTCAGAGGATAAGAGAGCTTGAGTCTCTTCCAGAGGTCTCTAGTTCAGTTCCCAGCACCCACATTGTGGTTCACAACCTTCTGTTTCAGGGAATCTGACACCTTCTAATGCACATGCAAACATGTAGCAAGACACTCATCTATAGGTAAAATAAATATCTAAAAAATGATTAAAAAAAATAAAGAATCCCCCAAAGTATTAGCATGTAGGCTGTGTCTCTGTGAGTGACCTCTCTCTCTCTCTCTCCCTCCTTCCCTCTCTTTCTAACCTGTAGACAAAGACATAAAAGACAAGTACAAAAATAAATCCTCTTTGGAATCCCAAAACTCAGTATGTTCAGTACGCCTTTTGCTATATATATGAATGAATATAATAAACAAGACATCTCATATCATCAAAGTAATGATACTAAACATAAAGCTAGTTCTAAGAAAAAGAGATGATAATTACAGAAAGAATGATTAAAACTAAATCATAAAAAATTAACAATCCAAGTAAGAAGAGATAAAACATATGAAAGACATTTTACTGAAGAGGCTACATGAATGGAAAATGAACACATGATGTTAAGTTCAACATCGTTATCTTAAGGGCAATGCAAATACCACTACATGCTGATGAGATGGCTAAAATAAGAACTATTAGCAGGGAATTCTGGCACAGATGTGGAGAAACTAGGTAATTCACAAATCACTGATAAAAATGGAAAGTAGCTTGACCTCTTTGGACAGCAGTCTTCCAGGTGTTTTGTTTGCCTGCCTGCCTTCGCTGTTCTTGGTACTGGCGGTTTGACTGAGGGTCTCACACACGCTAGGGACTGCTTCGCAACTGCGGTGTGTCTCTGGTCCTTTTTATAATTTTTTTTCTTGGAAACAAGTTCTTATCAAGTTGCCCGGGTTGACCTTGAACTTATGATCCTCTACGGCCTCCTTGCCTCAAAATTCTTAGCAGGATTATAAATTTATACACCACCAGGCCGAAAAGTTTGGCAGGTTTTGTAAAACTAAAATATGAAGAACCATCTGACCTAGCAACTGCACCTCTGGGCATTTATCCCAGAGAAAAGAAAACATTTATATAAATACTGATCCACAAATATTCATGGCAGGTTTATTGATAACAATAAGACCTAGAAGCAGCCCAGGTGTCCAAACCGGTGAATGAACATCCATATGATGGAATACATAACAACAAAAGACAGCAACAGGCAACAGCTTGGATGAGTCGCCAAGAAGAAGCGCAGTGAAAACAGCTAATCTCCAGAGGTCACATACACCATAAATTCGTTTACGCAGCATCCTTGAGGTGATAAAATTATGGCAATATAGATGAATAGTTGTCAGTGGCCAGAACCGGAGAGATGGTTGTAGATGAATAATAGGTGTAGTTATTGAAGGGCCACAGGAGGCCCCCATAGTGATGGAACCACTCTGAATATTAGAGTGGCAGTGACTAGGATCATACAGGTAATTAAATAACTCAGAACTAAGTTGCACACAGTGTTATGTACAGATGGTCACAATTTATGATGGCTTAACTTAGAATTTTTCCACTTTCTAAAAGCACAAAAGCAATATGCACTCAGGAGAAACAGCACCTTGAATTTTTTTTTAAAACCATTCATTTATTCCTTTTGTGTGTGGGAAGCATATGCCATAATTGTGTGTGTGTGTGGAGGGCAGAGGATGCTGGACGGAGCCAGTTCTCTCTTCCCATCATGTGGATCCTGAGGATCAAATGCAGGCTGTCAGGCTTGGTGGCCAAGTGCCTTTACCCACTAAGCCTTCTCATTGGCCCCCACATCCTGAGCTAGCAGTTACTCCAGGTAGAGGCAGAGAGCCATGTCAGCCACACCATCACATCATACCCACACTTTACAATACCCTGCGATATTTAATTGGAAACACAGTTTTGTTTGACTTAAAATATATTTTTCTTACCTTAGGGGAGATATAACTGAGGGATATATAAGTTCCATTGGAAGTAGAGGAAGACTGTGTACTGTGTAAATAAAATTTGAAAAATCTGAACAGATAGTGGATTATACTAATGTTACTATGCTATTTTATTCAAAATAAAGTTTTACAAGATACTACTATATGGATGAGGTAGAAAAAGAATACCAAGATATTTAAATATTATTCCTTACAGCTGTATCTTAACCTATAGAAATCTTAGAATAAAATGTTGAACTAAAAGTTAGTTGCAACTGTGACCTTCTTCTGCACCAAAAAAGTTCCACATGTGGGGAAGAATGGGTACAACACAGCAAGGAGGCCCTTTAATGTACTTTTCTGGAGCTGTTGTCTGCCCAGATGACAAAGTTCTTCATGTCCTGCCCCCTCGCGAAAGCAGAATGGGCCTGGTGTAGATCCTCAGGGCAGAGGAGAGGTTGTGTGTGTGCTCATTAATGTAACCGGAACATCTGTGTCTGGCCACACGGCATGTTGTTACAACCTAGGTCAGCTGAGAGCCAAAGGCAGTGTCCCAAGTCGCCAGTGCTGTTCATGAGAGCTGGTACAAAGCAATAACCTTGTAAGATTTTTGTCATGTAAATAATTGATAAGTAAGTCCCGCTTTGGGTGTAAGCACAGAGTTGATTCATAGGGCCTTACAAATCCAATTGTTTAGTAAGATTTCATATTACAAGGCTGAACAGACAATTCTCTAAGTTTTTTGTACCTTACTGCTTTAGGGCTCTGACTTTGGCCTTTGCTTATGTTTTATATCACGTACACACAGGTTATTAAAATAAACACTCCAATTTCTCACCTCTGGACCCTGACATTTAGAAGCAAAGAGTTTAGCTGTCTGGTTATGGCGTCTGACGCTTGGCTATCTCCAACTGCACTTTTCTAAAAGTTCATGACAATGTTACAAAAACAGATTAACAATGCCTTTCTTCACACCAGGCACAGAATGTTCCATCCTGTTAAATGTGTAGCTGCGGCTGAGACACTGGCTTCTCATTTCACACAGCCGCAGATAAAGCAGCTCTCTGAGATGTCTGGTCGACTAGGTTCTCTACCCAGGAAAAGCCTTTTCATAAATCCTGTGCTGAATCTGAAGAACACACTGGCTGTGTGCTAGGAACATGGTGCCAGGGATCTCATTTTGTACAATTTTGTTGTAAGATAAGGATGGTGAGACATAAAAACTACTAAAGAAATGTAAAGAGATGCTTTAAACAGCCTAGGCCTGGGGAGCTCTCCTTGTCTGCTTCCATCCTCACTTGCTTCAATCTTCCCTGAATTCTGTTAATATCTCTTCCTTATATTACCCAGGAACTGGCATGTCACTGATCTTTCCGGGAGGCAGGACTGGATCCCAGGCTTTGCTGCCAATTATTAACTTACTGAAAAGCTTCAGTCTCAGCATCATAAGCTGAAGGTGACAACCCTCCCTCCTCACGCTGCTGATGAAGATGAGAAGTCGCGTAGGACAACAAGAACACAGCAAAGTCTATGAAGGTGGAGCCACAACCAGAGCCTGCCCCCATGCCACCCTTTCGCACCTTCCATGAGGGTGTCAGGATTTATGCTGTGGCCTTGGAAAGCCTTCTGTGAAGGAGGGTTCACATCAATGCTGTACCTTATCTTTAGAACTGTCAGGGGAGCTAGGAAGAAAATAACAGCCTCTGGATCTGGACCCTAGCCAGTGTCTAACCCTTCACCTCAGAACCCACAAACTGACAGATCTAAGGAAGACAAACTTCCCCTTCTTCACACTCAGCAGTTCCCTCTTCCATTACAAGCCATGACTCCCCCACACACCAAGTTTCTTTTTCTTGTACACTTCTAGTAAATAATTCCATTCCTGAGAATTTGTACCAGAATAAGACAATACAAAAAAATTATACCCAAGCTTATCCACTAGTTTTTATCATACTGAAAGGTTGGGGTGATTTCAAGATTTATTATTTATGGAGAAATAAGGGATGCTTATATAAATTACAATATAGCCAATACAGATTATATTTATATAGTATGTGTGCTTATATAATGAAACATTGATATAATGATGTTATAAATGTTATGATGACACATCAGGATTAACCCTTCCATGCTGATAAAATCTTTATGGTATTAGGTGTGGGAGATTATGTTGTTACATTGTAAATAATTGTCCCACCCACTGGTTTAATAAAAAGCGCTGATTGGCCAAAGGCAGGCAGGAAGTGTGGGCGGGGCTACCAGACTAAGGAGACTCTAGAAACAGGAAGAACAGAACAGAATGCCAGAGAGAATGCTGGAGAGAAGCAGGAAGAAGCAGAGGACAACCATGCTGCTGTCCATACTACAATTAGGACCTTGGCTGCTGGCAATGGCCGTGGCACCCTGAATTCTCGCACCTGGCAGCTCCTCTCCCCGGTGTCATCCTAGAGGACATATACTAATAAGATCCACACACAGAAATGTTCCCAGTGGCCACAGCCTGTGAAGTAGGTAGGTACTATTATTTTCTTATCTTACTGAGCAACAATTGGGGTGTCAGAGCAGATTTGACCAAAGATGTCCAGCAAGGATGCCAAAGGTATGAAAATTGCAAGTCACCATGACTCCAGAGCACACAAAGGTGCATATGCCTGGGTGACTTTTCACACCTTGACACAAGCCTCAGTTTCCCCACCAGAACTGTTGGTCTATGCTGATGAGAGCTTGTGGAGGGCAAGAGCTTGAGGTGTCTGGAAACAACACTGTTGCAGGCTGTCCCACAGGTCACATGGTTTTTATTTTAGGCTTCATCTGAAGGCTTCTTCTGTGTCTTTTCTATCATTTCTAAGCACTTTTAGATTTTTGGTTTATCATTTCTGGTTTCCCAAAATGAGAACTCAACTCTCCTGTGACATTGGAATTGGAGAGCGGCTTCCGGGCAAGTATTTCCAAGTGTTCGCTGCCACGCTGAAGGTTATATTCCAGGGCTCTGTTATTTCTCATTGCTTCTTTGCAGATTAGCTGTGGTTTACGCATGCCCAGTGAATGTTTCTGACAGGCCATTGGTTTTCCTCTCAGTAAAAGGAATGTCTTTCACAAAAGGAGAGAGATGCTAAGCCACACACACATTTTGGGGCATTGTGTAACCAAATACACCCAATCATGTCTGCACACAACACATGTAGGAGGGAATTATTAGAAATTACCAGAAATGCAAAACATAGCTAGAGTTGAAGTCGACAACAACATTCCTTTCCAGTCCCCAAGATGACCCTTGAAGGTGATAAAACAAAAAAAAAAAAAAAAAAAATGAAAGATCCATGAAGATGCCACTTAGTTTATACTGCTTGATTTTTGAACTTCTCCTCTCAAAGAGCCAGAAGTCTATAAATTTCCCTGAAGCCTCTTGACACTTGTGATTACAGAACTATTTTCTTTGCTCTGCTGAGATAAGGCTTTCCTTATTCCTCACTGTTCCATTTCAGCTTTCTACAAATGGAATCACATTCTGCAATCCCAAAATATGAGAGTGTTTTAGATCAAGCTCATTAAAGTACAGATTGCTAATCATATTTTATACAATCTGTATCAGGAAGTTTCTGGCCCCATCCGGCCAGAGGTCCAGACCCACAGACCTGCAATCTCAGGTGCCTTGCTAACCCGCCGCCGCTCAGGCCCCCAAAATGACTCAGACACTTATATTAATTTCATGCTGTTTGGCCTATGTCTCAGGCATATTGCTAGCTAGGTTTTTCATCTTAATTCAACCCATTTCCATTATTCCGTCTTGCCATGTGGCCAGCGGCTCTCCTAGTTTGTTACATTTTAAATCATGAGTGGCTAGATCATGTCTCTTCTGACTCCACCCTCCTCCTTCCTATGCTCCAATTTCCCTTCTACTTTTATAGTGCCTTCCATGGCCAAAACAGTTCCTTTATTTCACAGCATACAGAAAGACAATAATCCACCAAATACAGGTTCAGAAACATTTACTCCAAGTATTGTGTTGGAATATTTCTGTCATTCAGATAACAAAATTAATTATATAACCAAAATTATTGTCCAAAGCTTTGATGCCCAGTCAAATAAACAAGTTTCATGAGACCATAGAGTATGTGAAGTGTGCCTACTGTGAATGAGGGCTGAGTTTAAACTTTACTCAATTTATATACCCAGAAGGCCACTACCAAAAAAGAATATAAAATATGATTAATACAGGTTCCACATTCCTTATCGAAAATTGTCACAGCCAGAAGATTTTGTTGTTGCTCTTGGAATTTTGGAATGCTTGAACAGGTAAAGCGAGATACCTTCCAAGTCAAAACATGAAATTTACCACATAGCCTGAAGGTTGACTTTGAACACTGTTTTGAAATAATCTGCATTCTGACTATGCTCTGTCGTGTAATATTAGGTGTAGAATTTTCTACTTATAGTAGAAACATTATTCTCAATGTTTCGGATTTTAACATGTTGGATTTTTCATTTGGGATATTTCCATTTTTATATGACTACACAACAATATAAACAGCAAATTCCACTCTGACTTTCCTATGGAAACATGAAAACACCATTGATCAGTATTCTCTATACTTCATATAAAATATGAAATAAATACCATAGAGTCATAAGCATATTAAAACTAGTAGTATCCATAGTTCTTTACTCCAAGTGATTCAGGCTAAAATTAATATCCCTTCTGTGATGACTAGTGATAATCACCTGGGAGATAGGTCTAAGGTATTATCTATGGGGATTATTACATCAAATGAGGTGGGAAGCTCTGCCCATTGTGGGTGGAGTCATCCCTGTGCAGGACTCCTGGTCTCTGTAAGTGTAGAGAGAGTAAGTCCAGCACTGATATGCATGCATTCATTGCTCTCCACTCTTGACTGTGGACATAAACTCCTCTCCCTGTGACACCCTTGCCGTTATGGACTATAAGCTACAGTTGTAAGCTTAGCAGGCATTTTATTACAGCAATAGAAAAGAAACAGAGACACTTCCCAGAAAGCACATTATAAAACTATTAGTCAAAGCCTAGTTCATATTAAACAGTGTACATATCTACATTTCCTTCTGTTAGACTACAATCTAGAGAGCTCACACATTTTAAAATCTGTCCATTCCCAGCATGCTTCTTGTGATGGAAATCCCTCTATAAATGTTTGAGGATTTGAATACTGTGTATACTGATGTGTTTTAAACATTCATTTTTTTCTGTAACAGAAAGCCTAAAACCAATATTGAGGTATTCTGTACTTGGGGATGGATCACAAAGCAAATGGTACTTTTCTTGAAATCAGTCAATAGATAAGACAGAACTCTGTCAAAAAAAAAAAAAAAAAAAAAAAAGGCTTTTCCTAAAGGCTTACAAGCTTATTTTAAACTTCAGGCAAATAAAAAGACAACTTGGTGGTGGCGGGGCGGGGGGGGGGTGTGTGACAAATAGGAGCTGGCAAGCTGCACTGTCCTTATCAGATGGCTGGACGTTTTATCAGCAACAATAATGGTCACATGACTAGGACCTGGAATGCAGACCAATGAAGAGACAGCTCACAGGGAGACCCATTCAAATCTGGAAGCATATTATGATCAACTGGAAAATCATAAAGAGAATTGAAGAACACAGTAGACCACTGAAGATTAAAATTAAAATAAAAATCCAAGGTATACTCCTGGCTTTCTATTGTTGAGAATCCACTGTAATTCCAACTAGATTATATGATGCATAATTATATATTGATCTCTTTATTCCTACACAATAATAGACATCAATAGGACTAAGTCCACAGAAAGAAAAAGAAACAGAAGCTAAGTACTTAAAAGAATTTACCTGAAAAATGCCTATGCCATTGGATTTATAAACCCTGACTTTTTTCTCTTAACAGAGACTAAGTGATTTGCGGCTCTGTAAGGGTCAAAGATTTGGAACTGAGGTAGAGGCCACCAAATACATGGACAGACCCAACAATTGCACCAAGTATTTTCGGGATTTTTTTTGGCAGCTAACTGCAAGAAGCTAAAGCTGTTGCTTTCTGGGTAGTGACTGACAAGTCTGAATGCTATGCAAAGGTTCCTCTCCACAAAGGCATCTGAGTTACCCTAGCCTCACTCAGAACTAGCTCCACTTACCCCAGCCTTTAGAAGAGCTCCATATGGCAGCCACTCAGAGCATTTAGCATCCTTAGAACAGTGACAGCCAACTCCGGATGCCTTACAGTGTGATACCTTTCTGCCTGCCACGCCTATGGTGGCATTTCTTCTTCTGTTGGAAGAAGATCAGAACCATGTACTCACATATGTTTTGGGTTACTCTCCTGTTAATTTGTTTTCTGCATGGGTGTGGTTTCACCATTTTCTGCCCCGTGTTCCTCTGACTGGTTCTGTGGTGGTCTCATGACACAGGCATCTGCTAATACTGCTGTGGGTAGCTATCCGTGTGGGCCCAGACTGGAAGCTTAAACCGCAGAAATGTATTGTCTGTTCTCACATGGCTGTCTCTCCATACAAACAGCGCCCTGGTGTCTCACTGTGTCCCAGAAGAAAAGCAGCAGTAGTAGATTCAGATATGCTTAGATTTGTTTTAACTTAATTACCTCTGTAGGGACCCTAACTCCAAATGCAGTTACATTTAAGGTACCGGTGGCCAGGCTCTGAGAGTGGGAACATTGGGGTTATTCAGTTCAGTGAGTACAGCATTTTGTGATGACTCACTTAGCAGGTGTCTGTAAGTAGCCATGCTGTAAGATGAGGGACAGCAGCAGCCTGAGGGTGAGCGGGGAAGAGGCCCTAATCCTACAGAAACCTCCACAGCCCCAGGGAAATAAAACCCTGATTTCTCAAGTTGAAAACGGTTCATTTTGATTAGGCACTCTCCCAATCACTCCATCTAATTTTACATGAAGACAGTTACATAAAGAATCTCACCCAAAAGAGATAGCTGGAGAGGTAATGATCCATTAAATATCTCTGACAGCTCCAATTGAACCCCTACTTATAAGCTACAGTTCTCATGGCACCCTCCCCCTACGTTAAAAACCCCTGAAGAAAGCACAGGAAGAGAGAGTGTGAGCCAAGGAGAAGGGCTGGGAGCACAGGGATGCCAGTGAATGGATTGTTAAAGGATGAAGTACGGTCAGGGAAATACCCACTCCACTGAAAAGTAAAGAGATGAATGGTATGGTAATGTCCCGGCAAATGAGAGGCAGAGAAAGAGGGAAGAAATATCAAGTTTTCAGAAGATTATTTTTTTGGAAGTGAGATATAATCTTCCTGACAGGACTTGAGGAGATGAATGTGGGTGCTGAACCATTGGACACAGATGCGGCAAGTTCCAGGCTGGCCGCCATCTCGCACTTCTATAGATTTTTCAGGCCAAATTAATGGTGTCATCCCCTCCTCTCTACCAAATCACAGGTTAGTAAAGAAGCCGGCAGTCCCGGGCTCTGGTGTTACTCTGTATCATGCCTAAATAAATATATTTAAAGAACTGTGGCCAAAGATGGGATTTTATAATTACATATTGATTTCTATTGGATTTCTCAGTCTGTTTCAGAGTCTTGCCTCTCTCCAGGATTGCCTTCCTGCCAATTCGTAGGTAGTTTATAGCAGTTTCCAAGTACCCCCCCCCCAAAACGCATTTCCAACAGATGGGATTATTAAATGCTTCATGCAAACAATGATCCATAGATATGTTACCGCCCGCTAACAGACAAAGCAGAGTGTCTCTCTTCTCCTCTCTTATCCCAATAAATATTTACATCCCTCACGTACTCATTCCAAAACTGCACGATATTGAATTTTATTGCTCTTTTAAGACAATGCAAGAAACTGTGATGCTTCTAGATTTTCTAATTAACTTGTCTTCAGAATAGTTTATTGATAGCCTGAAAAACAAGCCCAGCTTATGGTTGCTGTGTGTTGTCAATTTACATATCAAATATAATTATAAGTTTGGTGCTCATTTCCTTTTCTAGTTGGAAAAATGTATGTGCTTATATCTTTTTGAAGATACATTTTTATTATTTTTTATTTGTGTGAGGGTGTTCGTGCATGCATGTGTGTGTTTGTGTGTCTGTGTGTCTATGTGAGTGAATGCCACATGTGTACCAGTCTCTGAGGAGGCCAGAAGAATGTGTTGGATTTCCTAGGTGTGGAGTTACAGGCAGTTGTGAGTTACCTTATATGGGTGCTAGCAACCACACTGGGGTCCTCTGGAAGAGCAGGAAGCTGTCTTAACTTCTGGGCCATCTTTCCACCCCCTATTACTTATACTTTTTAAATCCTAGAATTGTAGAACTTTCTAGAATGAATGATGTGGACAGTTGACTTTTTTTTTTTTTAACATGGAGAAACTGAAGTCCAGATATGTAAAAAGATATGCTACCAAGAGTCAGCACCTGGGGAGAAGGTAGGAGACTGGAGACAAGGCAGTTACTATGGGCGTTGCTAAGTAGCCAGTGGGCTGTGTACTTTCACAAACATAAACTTGTACCAAGTCTTTTTGTCACCATTGAGCAGAGGCTGAGTAGGGTTAGAATCTTGCCCAATTTAAACATTTTTAAAAAACCATATTTTTCCATTTTATTATATGTGTGTTTTGCCTATATGTATATATATGTACCGTGTATGCTCCTCTCAAGGTCAGAAGAGGGTATCAGGTCCCCTGGAACTGGATTATGGATGGTTGTGAACCACCACATGGGTGATGGAAATCAAACTTGGGTTCTCTGCAAGAGAAGCAAGCATTCTTAACTGTTGAACCATTAGTCCAGCCCCCAAACTTGGCCATCTTTACTGAGTCACTAATTTAGACTAGAATCTACTTGATTTCACAGTCCAACCCTTTTCTATTCTCTCTGAACTTCCAAAGAAAGCAAATAAAACCAAGTTATATTGGTAAGTTCAAAAGTGATATTTATAATAGCATCACACAAAATTAGATTCAATAGCTTCTTGAAAATCCTTGGTTTATTTCCTAATATTCAAACTGAATTGCTTCTGGTTTCTGTTTTGGTAGCATGACTGAAGTTTAATTAAGAAAGTATGAATGGATATGTAATTGGGTGTGATCACATGAAATCCTAGCTGCCTGTCCTGACTGGTGATGAGAATTCCGCAAGCTTCTGCCTCTTTCATCTTTAATGCAATTATTTAAGTGAAAATAAAAATATAACATCTATTTTTCAGCCTATCTTACCTGAACAAGCAAGTATCTGAGTACAGCTTACATATGCCCACTCCAATGCTCATGGAGACACAAAAAGGTGGAAGAACCAGCTGATGAATTCAAAGTGAAGACCATCTGACATCAGAAAGCAAGCCCTTTCCCCCAGGCAAAAGTAGAAATGCATACAAAAAGTACAAGATACACATTACAGACTCATAAACACACTGAGACAAGAATCCTAGAATCTTGTCATCATTCTATAGAACTTTGACATCCTGGTTGAGTGAGCCCTGGTTCCTGAGCTCTGTGGCTCTACTGATTGTAAACTGTTTAAGAGGCAAGCAGAAGGCATAGTTTGTCTGAGATGGTGGGGTAACTTACTTATCTGCAACCATTAAAGACAATGGACCACAGAGCTAATGAGACCTGATATTTCACACACACTGACCCAAAGTGCTGTAGACACATAGAATTAGCTAGAAAGGCCAGCGCCACTGCTATTCCAAGCAGCCAGTGGACTATATAACAATAGTTTCCAAAAGGCAGTAGGCAGGGCACATCAGAAGACTCTGTGCTCTACTCACATTTAATGAACAATTTCAGAGTCTAAGATTAAAGCTGTTTCCCCTTAACAATGCTTAATTTTCTTTTGAATCAGTGAGAAAATCTAAGTCAGCCTTGGGTCACCGTCACCAGAATAGGAATTGGAAAAGCAAAGAGCTGCTTTTGTTTTTATGGCACTTATGTTCATAATTAGGCAGTGGCATTGCACTTTTTTTTTTTCTCAAGAGAACACAAAAGTCAGGCACAAAAGCCTTTCTATGGTTTGGCAATTTAGAAGCTGGCAAAGACTCTTCTGTGATCTCAGATATAACCTCTCTCAGGTGCCAAGGGTATTTTCAGTAGGTCACACCTACTTCCCTGAACATCTTAGTAAATCACTTCTGTACCGTGGTAGAAATACGTATTTCCTGAAGCAAAGGAGCCTTGTTTCAAAAGGAAGAAACTTGGCGTGGTTGAGCATGCCCTGCCCCAGTGGAAACTACAAACCCGTCCTTCATTTTGTGCACATTATTATACAAGGCACAAAATATCCAGGGACCATCTTAACCAATTCTGCAGAATGTCTCTGCAGCTTCAGAGAGCAACCACAGGAGGGAAAATGAATTTTAGATTTGCAGGTTTCCAACAATGCTGCTGTCTTCACTGTCCTGATTCAGGGAGAGCTAAGTATACACGGCTGTGTTGTGAGAAGCCCTGTTTGCAATGTACCCAATGGCTTATGATGTCAGTGTTGTCCTGAACAGGACCTGGAAGAGTTACAAACAAGACCAATATAGGGTCATGAGACCATGCCATCACTCCCACCCTCTAGTCTCACCAATTCTTTGTAGAATCTATATTTTCCAGTTCAGACAACTGTGGTTTGTTTCCCTACTTATCATAAGATGGGTCATGCAGCCAATGAGAACAGCAGTTTCCATCTTTCTGTTGTAAGCATGCATGAGACCCCTGAATATTTACATCAAAACCTGAGCAAAGCGGTCAAACACAGTTGACTGAAGGCTTCCCCTGTGTGGCTGTAGCCAGGCTGCAGCACAAAGCAGCTGAATGAGACCATCATTGATGCTGGCCGACCAGCATTGGCCAGGATCATCCACCAAACAACTGAACTCGGGGAGAAAATAACGAATGTGGGCTGAGCTAACCAGATTTAGGAGATGGGAAATGTTCCCCAATGCTGTGGCTTAGATATGATCTTTCAGTTGCAGGTTCCTGTGCCTGAAGCCAGGTCTC
This sequence comes from Phyllotis vaccarum, assembly GCA_033318265.1. Classification (NCBI taxonomy): domain Eukaryota; kingdom Metazoa; phylum Chordata; class Mammalia; order Rodentia; family Cricetidae; genus Phyllotis; species Phyllotis vaccarum. Next base: position 30,736,183 of record JARWLC010000014.1, read on the forward strand.
CAATGACACCATTAAAAGGTGACGAGATAAGCCTAGTAGGAGAGACTGGGTCATGACCATTCTTGTGAAGGGATTAATGCTGGTCTCTAGGATTAGGTTAATTCCCAGGAGATCAGATTATTATAAATGACTGGGCCAAACTCTGTCCATGCTTCTCATCTGTCATATTGTGACATCATCCAGATGTCCTTGTCAAAGCAGGTACTTTGTGATTTAGACTTTCTAGCTACTTATCAACTTCACAACCCAAATAAGTTTTCTTTCCTTTTAAAAATGTTATTAGCTTTTAGATTTTATTTTGAGTGTATGATGTTTTGTCTTAATGTATGTGTACCACAAGTGTACCTGATATCTACGAAGGTTGTGGGGGAGGGTAATCAGATTCCGTGGGTCTGGCATTACAGACAGCTTCAAGCTGTAATGTGGGTGCTGGGAACTTAACTCTGGTTCTCTGCAGAAGCAGCAAGGGTTCTCAACTGCTTAGCTATCTCTTCAGCCCAATTTTCTTTTCATTGTATACTACTACTTAGCATCAGGCATTTTGTTATAGCAACAAAAGAGCATGTGGGGAGACATGTGGCACGTGATAATGAGATATTTCAGCCATGGTCTAAAGAGAGAATAGTTTTAAGTGGATGTGGGAGAGACAGAGACAATGGGGCATGGGACACATGTCTGAGAAATCGAGATCAGTCCAGTGTAACAGAAAAGGACAAGGGGAGAAACAGTGCCAGCAGCCAGGCCAGGTGAGGGGACCTATAGAGTGTGACGCCACCAAGGCTACTGGAACGCACAGGCAGGCTCTAGGCAAAGCACTCCTATGTAGGTGCTTTAATTCACTCTGGCTGTGGTTGAAGTAAAAACAGATAACCTGTTAGTTTTCTCTTTGGTAGAAATAAAGGACCAGGAACACTTAAGTTCTACACCCAGACCTCTTCCTTTCCAACCGATGAGGCTCCTAATGTGTAGTAATCTATGGTACTCCAAGAAGCAGGATGTCCAGAGAAAACTACCATCCCAAAGCAGACAGAAGCAGACTTTCTGTGACCAGGGATGCCGGAATTTGCATTGTGGGAAGGAGGGGCATTCTTTGTTCAGGGAAATAGTGTTCTGGCTGTAAATGCTGGCAAGAGGCCAGCTTCTTTGGCTAATTCTACACTCCAGTTCTGCAATCCCAAAGCCCATTCAGATGTTCTCAAATCCCCCCCTCCCAAGCCCCCACCCATATAATCAACAGACAAGGCTGCCCAAATGGGAGCAAAGCACATCTTTAGATTTTCTTTCTGCTGGTCCCACACAGCTCTCCTTTGTGCAGAAGATCATTAGAAACCCAAGCTGCATTAGGAAAGGCAGAGAGGGATGTACAGGCAGGAACTACTTATTGCTCTGGACTAGGCAAGTAGTGAGGGCGGCTCAGACAGAGGGGTGCAGGAGGCACCTATGACATGCTGTGAGCAGAAACAACTGGTGACTTCCCCGACACAAGGTATCAAAAAGAGACACTCAAGCACTGGTTTGATGCCATCTACTGAAAGGTGGGTCCCAGAGGATCCATGGGGGGGGGCAGAGGAGCGTGGATGCACACACACATGTGGCTAAAAGTAAACAAGTAAGGCTGATGGTCAAAAGAGACACAAGAATAGGGGATTTAGTATGGGAGTTATGGAAACATAGAGGCTATTCCAAGATGTAGGTGTCTTATGTGCTTAAGTGCAGCTGCAGATAGATACAGGAGCACGTGAATGCAGGTGCCCATGGAAGCCCCAAGTGTTAGATCTTCTGGAGCTGGAGTTAAGGTGACTGAGAATCAGAGGCAGGACCTCTGCAAAAGCAGGATGTACTCTTAATCACTGAGCCATCTCTCCAGCCCCATAAACAGTTTTGGATGTACTTTTCTCTTTCTCTCTTTAGCATAATTTACACACCAAGGCCTCGGGAAGTTTCTCTAAATTATTTACAGAGTGGGATTAGTGCCATCCTCATTTGCTGGCTAGAAGATCTCAATGAGATGGTTTGTAGGAGGCAGTAAGTACAGTGCTGGCTGTGGTGATGGGCGGGAAGGACTGGGCCCACCTTTACAAACACACTATGCCTTTGGTTCCAGGACACGACATTTTCCTCTTGTGTCTTATTTTACTTCTCCATTTCCTTTGACATATTGCTATCATGAAGAGGACATGGGAGAGGGGACTGAATAAGGACAAGGTATAATGACATGCAGAGATGAAACGTCACAGTGTAATCCACTACTTCATACGTTGACCTAAAAGAATTAAATTTTAAAAATGAGGTTTTTGAAAAAGAAGAAATGTTTTACAAGTTTTATCCCACAAGTATATTAGCATATTTCATGTTAATGCCAGAAATTTGGCTTTAAGTTTGTGTATACACACACACACACACACACACACACACACACACACACACACACACACACACACACGAAGCCAACAGATTATATTGACTTCATTGATGAGTATGAACTTTAGATAATTACAGATAGCTATCCCAGATGATGATACACACACAGTAGAGCCCCTTACCCATGGGGATCTATTCCAGTTCACCCCCTTGGTATTCTCATGAAGACCTTGGGTGTCCATATTTCAAACTGGAATTCCACTCCCAGAGTGGAGAAGAGTGAAAAATGAGAAGGTGAGGAAATGTTAGTTCCTTCCCCAGCTGCTGGGCAAAAAGGGGAAGAGAAACAAGTCAGAGACAGCAGGTCTGGAGAGGAGCAGGCAGAAGGAGGTGCCTGACAAAGGTTCCATTTTCCATGACAACTGAAATGATCTGAATTTCTAAACTGACCCTTTAAGTGTGCTTGCCTTAGGTGAGCACTCGGCACAGAGAGGCTCTTCATCTTCTTTGCTTAGAATGTTTGTTTTTAAGAGCTTGGTTATGTATAGAATTTGCTTTCTACATCCTTTCTACATAGCTCAATCTACAGAAAGGATGGAACTGGGTCATCGTAGCAAGAAATAAAAGATGACCTACTTGTGTGAAACTGAGAAATCTGGGCTTTATAAAAGGAATCAAAGACCAGGTGTTGTCACACATGCTTATAAGTTCCAGCACGGAGGAGGCTGAGGCAGGAGAATTACGCGTTTCAGGCTAGTCTGGGCTATAGAGTCTATCTCAAAACAGTCAGAGGTAGGAAAGAGGCCCACTAGCTGGCTGCTCCTAGCCTAGCTGCGGCTTGATTTTATCACTCTAACTTTACTTACCTTTGTCAGCATCCCTTATGGATAATAGTCATCTTGTCTCTCTTGGCTCTGAGACGATTCGGATGTTACTGTGCAATTTGAAGTGGTTTATATAAATGCAAGGTACTTCAAGTATTTGCTGTGACTGGAGGTCACATTGGGAGACACGATATAATGCACAGCCTGCAAGGGATTTGAATAGCTACAGAAATGCTCAACGATTGTTTCAAGATTATAAAAAAGTTCAGCCCTAGCCTAACAATGCCAAAGCGTCAAATATGTGTATACCTGTAATTCTAGCATGGAGAGGTTTAAAGCAGGAGTAGGCATTCATAGGCAGCCTAGTTTACATAGTAAGATTTCGTCTAAAAGAAATCGTATGTTTACAAGAGCTACATATTTAATTTTCCTTATTACAACTGGTGCTGTTGAACCAGATTTACTGAGAATCAGGATAATCCAGGTCTAAGCCCAGGGTCACATCTGCCCTCTGAAAAATACTCAAATTGTGATACACTTTCAATTTGTGCTGGATCTGGCATTGAGCCAATTCTATGCCCAAATGCTGCCCCACATGTTTTCTGATCCATGCCCTCACTAACCAAAGCAAAACCAGCATTGCCAGTCTAAGCCCAGGCCGGCCAAGCATCAACACTCCGTGTTGGGCCTCATTGAGGCAAGTGCACACAGGGCTGCAGTCCCTAGCTGGTTCCCTAAATGTCCCCTCTGCATTGAGACAACACAGATATGGCTTTCCCTAGTTAGAGAGACAAAGTCAGGGGAAGGAACTATTAAGACTTGGCTTTTAACCTCTTTTAATTTGAAAACAGCCCATTCTTGTTCTTTAGCAATCGTTGTTCATTATAAACATGGAAAATGTTGAATGGGGGTGGAGGTGATGGATGAAGTGTCACAGAGACCAAACGCATTAGGCGGTTCACTTACATAACATTCTGGGCTCTGAGAACCTCTGAGTGGGAGCGAATGAATCCTATTTCCAAACAGGTAACCACCTAGTTAGTCACTGGGGTATAGGAGACTGGCTGTTTCCTCTTTCTGTCCCCTACCTGGACTTAGGGTCCTGGGCTTCCCAGTCACACCCAAGCCAACAATGTAAGGCCTATGTGACTCCTAGGAGACTCTAATCAAACTTGGGTTTGTACACTTTAGCTAACTAAAGCAACATGGTGACCCCCCCCACACACACACACACACCATTCCATTTGTGATTCTTCTTTTTCCAACCTGGGTGACTTGGTTACCAAACATGAGTGTGACTACTAGATGACTGTGATGACCCCTACCTGGCCCCTCCCTCATAGCACACCCATGCTCGGAAAATTGAGGCCAAGAAAAGGCAAATATAGAAGTGGGTTTGGACCAGGTAGTGTTGCCTTATATGGCAATGGTTAAAGCATGAGTCTCATCTGCTTTATGGATTTCAGAGTTTATATACCCTTTATACCTTATTAAACTAGTTCACAGACTGGCCTGAATTGGTTACCTGAATTTAAGCAAAAGTGTGTTGGTGTGGTTCTCTGCATTTACAGACAGGGCCTATTCTTCCAGGCACGTTCATTCTCTCTGCTCCAGGCAGGTCAAAGGTGGCAATTAACTTGCCCTTATGCTTTCAACTGATCTAAGAACAAAGCCAGGCAAGGTAGTACAGGCCTTAACCCCCATGAAATTAGCCTGTGAAATGTAAACACTTCTGTTTCTGAATTTAGATGGCCAGTACCCGAGCCATGGAAGCCTGATCCGAATGGCTGCTAGGTCTTGGGGTGGCAAGGCCTGGGGCTCTTTCCAGCAACTAGGGTTTGCTGTAGTTAATGATCTGGGGGAGGGGAGGGACTTTCAGATTTCAGTCTTGTGGAGAATGAATTCTAATGGAGAGACAGAGACATTAAGATGGGCTTTAAGGTGAAATATACCAAGGCTACCTGAGCTTCAACTCTACTCCATTTTTGTGACCTGCAACAAATTGCATAACAGTGCATCTCAATCTCCTCCAGTGAAATGGAGGTCCTGTCAGCACCCAGGCATCCTAAGGTGACTAGAACAGAAGGGGGTGAAGCCGGTAGAGAGCATTAGAAAGAACACTAGGCAAAAGCTAATTCTTGCTGATTTATGATCCCCTGGGCATGACTGTTACTATAGTGTGGCGCTCATGGGGATAAGTTCTCCATGTGCTCAGCACATTAACGCTCTCGGTTCTGCTCTTTAGAGCTAACAACAAATATGGACCCTTTGCTGTTTGTCAACTTGACACGAGCTAAAGTCACCTAGGAAAATGGAACCTCAGTTGAGAAGACACTTCCGTTAGATGGGCCTGTGCACACGTCTATAGGGACATTTTCTTGACTAATGGTTGATGTAGAAGGGCCCAGGCCATCATGAGAGTATGACCCCTCAGCAAGTGGTTCTAGGTTCTATATAAAAAGGCAAGTGAGCTGTGTGGAGAACAAGCCAGTAAAAAGCTCCCTTCCACGGCTGCTGCTTCCACTCCAGTCTCCAGGCTGCTGCCTTGAGCTCCTGCCACGACTTCCTTTCATGATTAGGAAGTGTAAACTAAAGAAGCCCTTTCTTCCCCAAGCGGGTTTTGGTCAGTGTTTTTGCATTGTTGTTTGCTTGTTTGTTTGTTTTTTTTTTTTTTTTTTATCACAGCAAAGGAGAAACAACCCAGAGCAGGCACAGTCATATCAGCATGAGAATGAGCAGGAGGGTAAGCAAAGCCACAGCAGCCAAAGCACCAGCTCCCAAGGTTTCTGAGCATCTCAGAACGGAAGCTGTCTTCATTAAGACCCTGAACGTGCCTTGTCATTTAAGACAGCCAGTTTCCAGCAGCCACTACAGTGACCATTTTCAGATTTCAGTGAAAAGAAGAATGAACATGTTCTGTGTTCTCAGATGTAGGAATCTGGGATTGTCACATGAGATTAGGATTTAACAAAGAGTCGCCGTGGCACTGTACACCTTTCATCGCAGCACTAAAGAGGCGGAGACTCTTTCTCTCTGAGAGTCCAAACCCAGCCTTGGCTACATTGTGAATTCCAGGACAGCCAGAGCTTCATAGTGAGACCCCATCTTAAAAAGCGAAAGGTGGGGGGAGAGAGGGAAAAGACAAAAGGTATTATTATGGGAGAGCCTGTTGCTTGTGTGCTGTGACCCATACTCTGAAAAAACATCATCAGAAATGGTCAGTTTAGAAATACTTATCCATGTAGGTTTGTTTCCAGCATCAAAAAACCACCATTCTCACTTACTTCTCCAAACCGACCTCTTCCTTTTCTGAAATTCATGCACATGGTAAGCCCACCCTGGGTTCCACAACAATGGGCATATTGTATTTATTTGTTATAACTTACTCTAAAGGTAATATGAAGCCCTTTTTATTCTTTGAGTTGCTGGTGAAATCCATTAGTTACTGCGGTGTCCCTTCTCATGGTTGCCGACTCTGGGACCCAGAAGTCTGACTCTTGACATTCCTGGAAAACCCTGAAGCTTCTTTTCCAAATGACTGTGGTCAGTGTGATGTGCGATGAGGGAGAGTATATTGCAGAAACAGTGTCTGAAGCTGATGGGGGCCACAAACCTGCTTCTAGGGGTCATTAGTATTTGAGGTGATATGTACAATCTGACATGTATTTTATATTAGTGTTGTATAAATGTGTGGAACTTTTACCCCACACATAAAGTCTGTCCTCAAGGGTCTGGAAGAATATCGTTGTAGATACTGAATCTTTTCCAGGAATGGCTAATCTGAGCAGTCCTTTCCTGAGTTCTAGAAATGGCAACATAGCATTTAAGGCTAAGACCATAAACTAACCAAACTACATGAATTTAAAATCCCAGATCTGCTACTGCTGTGTGACCCCTGGGCAAGTTACCCAAACTCTGGGTGCCTCAGTCTCTTCCTGTCTCAATGGTATTGGCAGAAGACAACTTCCTTTTTTTTTTTTTGGATGCATGGGATGGAGCCCCTGTAATACAACACAAGTTAATAAAAGTGTATAATATTGAATATAAGTTGTATAGAACACAAGAGCCTCCCTAATGACAAAACAATCAGACCTGTTTGTGTGTTTGTTTGTGTGTTTGTTAGCAGTTGCTGAAATGTGAGTAGTCCTGTGGAAATAAGACAAAAGGCAAGGGATCTGAGATAACACGAGGAGAATGCCACGAGGCCTGTCAGTCTGGATTCTTCTGCGTCCAACCTTATCTTTTGCAATGGGATGTTCAGCTTATGACCTGCTTCAGGGAGAAGAGTGGAGGAAAGGTAATCTAAGCGTTACACGGTTGTGATTCTTCCGGTTTAAAGTATACAAAGTGTGATGCTGGCATGCTTTAGAGTCTCATTAGTCGGTGTTATGAACAGGGATGTCAGGGATGTCAGGGCACACAGGAAGTCTTAAAAGAGTGTTTGCTACTCTTGCTAGCCAGGCGGCCAAGCCAGAAACACTCAGTTGTAGGCTTCTGCTGGGATGATCAGGAAAACTGCTTCTGGCGTGGGAACTATGTAGGCTGGACACCACCACAGGTCACCTGAGGAACAAGTGTTCCTGAAAGGAAGTCGTTACAGAGAAGCAGGAATTGAGGAGACCACACATGTGGGCTTAAGGTCATTGTGTGAGACATGATCCAGCCATTCTGGTCATCTAATATGGGAGTTTGCAGTGGCCTACTAACTTTCCTTTTTTGCTTGAGCTGGTCTTCTACAAGCAAAAGAATTCTGAGCTCACTCTGCGTATGCACAGCACACATACTGAACCCTCACCCCAAGAGAGTATGCATACAGTTCAAAGGCTCTCAACAGTCTTACAGACTGTTCAGCCATCCCTACAGTGTAATGGGGCTTTTACTCCAAAAGTTCTCAGTGAGGGCCTAGGAGGCATGCGGGAGGGTAAGGTGGATGGCATGAGAAGATCTGTCCCAAAGTCCCTGTTAATTTAAAAGGACATTTAAGATCGCAGCCTAGTTCATGAGTGGCTTACAGCTCAGCATGGTGAACAGAAAAAGGGCTTAAAGTCCTTATGGTCCTGTCAATACTTGAAATAATCCTTTGGTTTCAGTGCAAGCCTCTAATGATAAAACAGGAGCCATAGGAGGCTCAGTAGATTGCCCAAGAGTACAGATGTATTCCCTTTAGACACACTCAGGGATTTTTCCAGTCTGTATTACTTGCTCTAAACAGCTATTGTTTCCTTCAATATTTCATACTCACAACTCAGATCAGTGTCTTAAAATGTTTAGTGGTCAAGAGACACTCTGAAATACTAACCACACATCCAGCAATTTAAGAATTGTAGAATGAGCAAGAACACATACCCATATGCTCAAATGTGTGTTTAGATCAACAAACACTGGACCTATGGCCCAGAAGGATATAAATATACTTTCTTAAAGGAAGGTATGATAGTGAATTAAAACACCACCACCAAAATGCACAGATTACATGTTGTTTAGTCAATAACAGACTAGTGAGTTTCTTTTTTGTTGTTGAGACACGGTCTCGTTCTATAGACCAGACTGTCCTTTAATTCAAAGATTCTCTACCTTATCTTCCTGAGTGCTGGGATTATGGGTGTATGTATACCATCTTGCCCAGATGGATTGATGAATTTTTAAGAACTTAGTTTATAGGATCAGGAGACTGAATCATAAAGATGTTCCTCTGGGAAACTATATGAGGGGGGTGGGAATAATTCTTCTTTTTGTCTAATGAAAATAGATCTAATAACCAGAAGGGAGATGTAGAATAACTTAGCTTCTAACAACCATGGGGGCATCATGATCATAGCAGGAGCATAAAGAATAACCAGTTAGCTGTGTATGAGGACAAGAGCTCTCTGCAAGCAAAGACTCTGGGAACTTTTTGAAAAGACATGTCCTGGAAGAGCCTGAGACATTTGGATCTGGCCAGAAAACCATAACTCAGTCTGCAGCGGATATGCTGAACTGAGATGCATTCAAGGCCAGAAAATCATTAGCTTTAATGTGGGATATATCCTGTGAAAACACATAAAAACACCCAGGGAAACATCATTAGCTGAAAAGTTACTTGTAGTCATTGTTTTTAATGTGTTTTTTTTTTCCATAGCAAATTCAAGTAATTCAAACATTACACAAAAAGTACTCAATGTCTAATTCAAATGACAAGAATGGGTATGATTTTTTTAAACTGAAGCCATTGGGTCCATTGTAGGAGAAAAACTGTACTTAAGCTAACACCTTGATGGAAAGACTCTGAGGACATAGATGCCTTTTTCCTTTACTCATGATGTATAATTGTGGCTACGAAGGGACAACGTTCTAAGAAGTTCTTGGAAGACCCCATCCCTGTGGCCCCTTTCTCTAACAGAACACACACATTAGCCCCCAAAGCCAAGACCATATCCTATCATGACCTTGGCTTCTGTTATGGGTTGTCATTGCCAGAATCACCAAGAATGCAGGCAAACAGACATCATGGACAGATTCCCACACCCACACAGTTCTGGGCATCAATGTCCCGAACTTGTCCAGTCTGTCACTGGGTCCCATCTTCATCTTCAACAAAGCCCTCTCCATCCTCAAACTCAGAGAACCTTCTTTATTTTCTTATTCTACGTGAAGCCAGGGCCTTCTCCATAGACACCACTTCCTTTCCTCCTTTTGTGCTTTGGCGTCAGTTGGCCCTGTGGTTGTCTTAATCTCTACACCCACTGACTGTGGTCATCAAACCAGTTCACTGGCTACTTACTCTTCCTTGGAGCATTTTCAGTAGACTCCCCTCACACACACTCACCCCCCCCACACTCACCCTCCCAGAATATCACCCCCACACCTCCACACACACACACCTACTCACCCCCCACACTCATCCCCCACTCACCCCCACACACCCACACATTCATCCCCCTCACTCACCCACACACACTCACCTACATACACACTCACCCACACATTCACCCTCACACTCTCATACACACACTCACACCCCCCACATACTTACCTACACACTCACCCACACACTCACACACACATACCCACACACTCACCTCACACACTCACATATACACATCCATACTCACATACACACTTACCCTTACACTCACCTCCCACACTCACCCACACACACTCACACTCACACACACTTACCCTCACTCAACCCACACACTCACCTCACACACTCACCCACACACATTCATCCACACACACTCACACAAACACACTTGGCCATACACCTATCACTTTATCCTTTGGTGATTTTAGACTAGGTGTTAGTTTAGAGTTCCTGACTCTCTCACCCTTGGTAGCGTCCCTCATCTTAAAACACTGGTGACTAGAAACCCACACAGGAGCCCCCAGCAGCTCTGCTTCCAGGCCCCTTGACTGTTCTCTCCCACCTCACTTAGACATAGCCAAAGCCCTACAAGTCCTATCACACCTACTATGTAACCCTTTGTGATACAGCCACATTGATGTGCCCCCCACCCCCAACATCCATCAGGCGGCCAAGGCCTTTGTATTCCATGCCCTCTGGAATGGGTCTCTTTAACACAGTTGAATTACTCATTTCCTATTGCAACTCCATACTCAACCCTCTCTTCATGGAGGCTTTTTAAGCTCTTTCTGTAAGACTGCTGCAAACCCACCCTGATACTCTGTAAATTCTGCTCTCTTAGCACTTACAACGGCCTAACTAGATTATGTTGTGTTTATTTGTGGCTTAATTGACTATTTCCGTCTATAGACTAGCAGCTTTACCAGAACAAGAGTTTTTTCCTTAGTTTATTGGTTGGTTGTTTTTCAAGAGAGGACTGAAGCACCCGAGCCTGGCTTTGAACTCTTGATCCTCCTGCTTCCCAGGTACCAACTGCTAGGTTGACAAGTGAGTGTCACCATGTTCAGCTGAAAGAACTTCATTTCTAGCACTGTAGTGAGTTGCACATAGTAGGTGCTTGATAAATGTCAGCTGAGTGAACACTACAGATTAAAGAAAGACACAATGCTATGTCATCTAGCGTTTTCACAGGCATGTACATTCATGCTTTGTCCTATGACCTCTGCGTTAGAGTCTCTGAATCAAACACATAGGCCTTCACTGTATTGTGTTCTGCTCTAAATAATGTCTTTTGCTTTTCAAGTACAATATATGATTTCAGGATGAGAAAGTCAAGAACTGGATGCTGTTGGCAGTTCCTGGAGTCTCGTCCTGCCTTTCACTCTGGCATTACACTACGTGTGGTTTGGGAGAAGGCCTTAGTGCAAGCCTCAGGGGGAAGGCAGAGAGATCTTCAGGAGAGATTTCAGAATGAGGGCTTGGCACTAGAGAGAATGGATCAGAGTTTGAACGGGAGCCCACACAGGCTAAGGAGAAAGTGAGGGCGGGGAAGAGAAGGCATAGGCTTGGGCTTTCCAGATCTGAAGGACATTTGGCCCAAAGCAGGTTCTCAAGATCAAAGGAGAAGGGGCATTCCAGGAGAGGATAAAGATGTTGGCTAATATTAAAAGTTAAAACAAAGCAAAAGAACAACAGGACAGAAGTTCCTAAACAAGAGGAAACTGTGGACTCTGGAGCCAGAGGGACTTCCCTGTGGCCTTCCTGCGCAGACCACCCTAAATGGTGGGACTCCACAGTGACTCCCTTCCTCCCCTCAGAGCTCTCTCCAGGGCCCTGCACCTTGCAAGACACATGTGCTCAGCTGATGCTACATTTGAATGAATATGGCAGATGGATGACTCCCTGGGCAAGCTGCCTCTTCCTCCTGCAGGAATGCAGAATTTGCTTGCTTTTTCTCACTTTACTGTGGCCCTCTTAGCTCCCCGTTTAATCCATCCCCCCCAAAACATTATCCTAATTGTTGTTGGTCATCACTGTCCAGCCCCTGAGCTTCCAAGTCTTCCTTTCCATTTTAAAACTTTGCCTTTCATCAGAGAAAAAGGACAAGGGGCAGCCTCTGGGCTCTATTTATTACTCCAGACTGTTGGCTTTCTTGTTTTTAACACAGAACAGACTTCCCCTTTGTGTGTTCATTGTGCATTCACAGTTTCAGTGTTTGCTCTGTGTTTTATCTTTAGGTAGCCTCTGCTGTTCCAAGAATCTGAAAAGACTAGACTCTAAAGAAGGCTAGAATCCTTCATCCTTCTTGCAAAGGACTCTGGTTCATGCCAAGAGTGACTGACACATTTCCCTGGTCTTTCTCACGTGTCTTTGTCATGTAAAAGGTCTCTGGTAAATCACACGGACAAGCCTCAGATAACCTGGTATTTGTTTATGAGACCTTTACCCCAAGTCTCCCAGCCAAGATTCTATGTAACAATAAGTGCATTTTAATGTGATTCCTGGAAAGAAGATTTCAGTCCCTTATGGGCCATTAACTGCTGACCTATCTGGAAGGGCAATAAGGTTAGGGAGGTGTAAGAAAGCCAGGAAGCTGCTCAGAGAGTAGTAGCTGTGCTCACTGACAAAAGTGGGCCTCTTCTGGGACTATTTAATAAGCACTGGGGGAAGGGGCTAGGGTTAAGAATTATTTGCTAGAGGAGCATAAGGGACACTATGAAGAAACCCCCAGCAGGCATAATCCCCATGGATGGAGAAGTTGAGAGCCACTTTCTGTTTTTCCTCACTGCTTTCTGGCACTGAGCCAAGCATGCAGCTCAGGATGGGTGTTCAGTAAACACTCATGCAATGGACAATGGATGAGCTAGAAACACAGGACACCACAAGACTTCCCTTAAATAAGGAGAATTTTAACTCTTCTAAGACCACACAATAATACATCTCCATCTTATATGTGTTGAAAATGAGGTACTAAGTAGGAAAAAAACAGCTCAAATAAGCTGGGCAGTGGGTGGTGGTGCATGCCTTTATTCCAGAATTCAGAAGGCAGAGGTAGACAGATCTCTGTGAGTTTGAGACCAGCCTGGTCTGTGGAATGAGTTCCAGGACATCCAGGGCTACACAAAGAAATCCTATCTCAAAAAACGAAAACAAAATAAACACATAATAACAACAACCAAGATCATAGAGCAATATAAGGCAGCCTCTTTTATTATTTTTATTATTTTATTATTTATTTATTATTTTATTTATTTATTATTATTTATTTATTATTTTATTATTTTATTATTATTTTATTATTATTAAAAGTTCCTCTTTCATTTTTTTTCCAATGTAAAGGTAGTATTGGCTCACTTGAATTAAAAATCTTTTACAAATAACAATACTAAATCTCGTATAGAAACTGTTTCAAACAAAAAAATCTATCAAGGTCATGGATTTGATTTTTTCTTTGGCCAAAATAAGAAACAAAAATAGTTTTCAAAAATGTCTTTCCCAAAGAACCACTCTGCCTATTGACCCAACTGTATATAGTCTCTGGGGGCCACAATCTCAATTTGACCACTGTTCCAGGACAAGGTGTAAGAGCATGCAACCATGCAATGGTATTTCCATCTCAAACTCCACATTTTAAGACATCTTCAAGTGGGCTTCAAGACAATTTCTTTGAAAGGACACACACACACATACACGTAAACACACACACATACACACATTGCCAAAGCCTTGGGGGGGGGATTATATGGATGTGACTATATAATAAGGTAAAATTTCTCTGTGTTTTCCTGGTACTTTGCCCTTGCTGGGGTTAGATTACAGTGATGAATAAGCTTTCCAAGAAATATTTTTTACAGAAATATATAAGAATTGGAGAATTTTAAGTTATAGAGTATGATGAATTTTGCTTGGGCATATACCTGTAGTACTAGTCCTTAGCAGAACAGAGATAATTTCAAGGCGTCTTATGTTTAGAATGACACTTCCCCAACAGCCCCCCTCTGTCCCGTACAAGGGTGGCACTTTCACATCTTTCTATAACTAGCTTTACCTGTTTTCTGAACGCTGTTTTCCCTGCATTCATTACTCTCTGCTTCTTAAACTCAACATAATATCCCAAAGCATCCATACTTCTCTATGCTGCATTAGTTCATTACTTAAAAATTAGTTCATTATTTTTACGGCTGGGGAGTACTTTGCTGCTAGAAAGTACCATGTTTTATTTTTCTCATTCCCCTGCCCATGTCCATTTTGGGTTATTTGTTTAGGGAAATGGGGAATAAGGCTGTTAGAAATACAAAAGCACACATTCCTCTTGAGTATAGGCATATCTACTTAGAACTGAGTACCTGTGAGTTACAAAGCCAGAATTCCCTCATCTTCTGATACGAACACTACATTTCACGTGCAGCTTCCACACTTGACCTTGTATGATGTGTCATAGTCAAAACACAGGCTCACTGAAAATGCCAGGCTATGTGTGTAAGAGATGAGTATGTGACAAATTAATTTCATGCTTGAACATGGGTCTCATCCCCAAGGTATTTCACTGTGTATATTAAAATATTCCGAAATTAAAAAAAGAAGTGCAAGAATATTTCTGGTTCTGATTTTTTGGTAAGAACACTCAACATATAGTAGAATTGTTGTTGATGGGTAGGAATATAAACGTTAGTGGAAAGAATGAGTTTTTCAAAATGGCTGCACCAGGTTATATTCCTGCAGATAACGTACTGTCCCACATGCCCAGACTAAACTGCAAAGTACTTGGCATATCTATAGTATGACAGGAAGGAACTTTACTTTTTTTTTTTTTTTTTAATTCTTTTGAGATTCGGTCTTACCAGTGGCCTAAGTTGGTTTCATATTTGTGATCCTCCTGCCTCCACTCCCTGTGTGCTAGAATTACAAGAGTATGTCACTACAGTAATTTTCATGCACTCACTTAAAAAAAATGATTTTGTGGTGTGGATGTGGGGATTGTGGGCAAGTGGAGGTCAGAGGTCAACTGTAGGAGTCACCGCTCTCCTACTGTGTGGGCTCTGGGGATAAACTCAGGTCCTCAGGCTTGGCTGCAAATGCCTCTATCCTCTGAGTCACCTCGTGGGCTTCATGTTCATTTTCTATTTCATCAGTTTATTCTAATGTCAGCTGCATGCACAGATGATGCTAATACAGGAGGAAATTTACACACTTGATTCGAGTGGTTGATTCTTGGAAGAAATTCCAATCATTATCTGGTCTTTATTCTGAGACTAGCGACACAGAAAACTATCAGAAACAACCTCAATGACCTTCCAAGTCAAATTATTCATTTTAAATATGAATTTTTAAGATGGGACAGTCCCTCCAAATACTACAGAGCCAGGAATATATAGATATGGACACTTGTATCTTAGGTATAAGTTAAATAATTATATCACTAACGCTTCTGATGCTCAATGGACAGAAATGACAAAAACATGAACTTTAGCAGCTGAAGCTTCAGGCATCCTGAGGAGGATACTTCAGTGTGTTGTTCATTTCATAAATAAGTGAACTGGGCTTTTTAAAATAGAGTTGCAACGCCTATATAAATTAAAAGTGTACCAACTCCAATTCTTTGTCATCCAGATATATGCTGCCAGAAACTTTTTCCAAATGCACATTACAAAAAGTAATTTGTAACTGTCTACCTGGTAGAAGGCTGGCCATCTGTTAAACAGCTGGCACCAACCATGTCTGAATCTTCACAAATATGAAGGAACATGAGGAACTGAACTTGCGGTCACTTCACTGTCCCCAGCATGTCCCAGGAAGTGGTGCCGAGCACCTCCTTTCACTTTAGACCTTCTCTGCTATGTTGAGAAGCCCAACACACAGGGGCTGCACTGAGGTCCCCAGATAGGCTTGCTCCTGGGAACAGCAGGAGGATGAGGGGAGAGAAGAGTTATGTGGGCGTGTGTGTTGGGGTGGGGGGTGATTTGCTCTGGCTCACCATGGACTGACTATTCTCTGAGTCATGGTCAAGGCAACCCCGTCCACAGGACTGGATATGCACTCTAGAATCAGGCTGGTATCCCTTCTGTTACGATTCTGAAGTAGCCCTGAGATTTCTGTTTCCTGCATGTCCTCTCCACCTCTGTAAGAATTTCCATTATCAATTCCCTTCATATGATCTGATTTCAGAGCATCATCTATTTGCTGTTGCTATCTGGTCCCACCAAGGATCTAAGCCAGAATACTCATAATAAATGCAGAAAGAAGGGCACTACTAGAGCATGGTGAGCCACACATCTAGTCTGAGAAGACCCAAAAGAAGGAAAAGGGATGAATAGTCTTTCTCTCTACTGACCTATCAACAAGTCTCTCAGAGACCTTACAATCCTATCAATATATCTGCAACATAGCAAAGGGTGAGGTGGTGAGCGGGAGCTAAGGAGAGGCAAAGGGGCACAGTCAGTAGCTACTATGTGCCAGGGACTGTGACATCGAGCATATTAGGATGTGCTGTTGTGCTGTGCTTCTTTGAGAAACTCAGGGTTTTTGTCTATAAATTAGGATGCGCCAACTATAGTCATAGCACCCTATATTCTGGCATCAAATTGGCTTATAAGTCTTTGATTATATTAATCCAAATTACAATAGCGAGGAGAGTCAACACAGAGGGATGTGTGACCTCTGCCCTTCAGGGAAGCCACAGTCAAGCAACCCAGATTTGTTCTCAAGATGGAGCAATCTGGGACAGAGAGGCGGCTCAGTGGCTAAGGGGACATATGGCTCTTGCAGAAGATGCAGTTCAATCCCCAGCATCCGAATTAGGTAGGTCACAACCACCTGCAACTCTAGTTCCAGGAGATCCAATGCTCCTGGCTTCCAAGACCAGCTGCACTCCCATGCATCCCATAATTTAAGAAAAATGAAACATCTGGGAAAAGAGAGACTGATAGAGTGAGAGGCTCTTTCCAAACTCAAGAGACCCCCGAGGACTAGACCCTCAACCAGCCCTGACAGTAGGAAAAAAAGGAATCTTTTGGGCCACTTCTCTGCTCAACACCCAATAGAAAAGTATAACTATTGTAAAAATAATTGATAACAGTATTTTTAAAATATGAGCCAGGCTTTACAGAGCTCCATATGCATGACGGGCATGACAGGTGCTGTAATCACAGCCACTCCAGCTGTGGTCAAATTAAAAGGACTCTTCTGCTTCTCCTAACTATGAACATACTGCTGTCCGCATAGTCCAAGGTAATGCCAATCAGACTAAACTCACACCAAACTCCACCGTCCCATTGGTGAGCAGCTTTGACTTGACTTTGGGATCTTCACAGCAAACATGAGGTGCCTCTGGCTAACAGGAACTCTGATGGAATTATACCTGATTTCAGCCAAAAGGCAGAGACGTCGTCATTAAGAAAACTAAGTGAAAGGATTCATGTAAAGACAGAACACGGCACATGGTTAACAAAACCCAGCTCCTAATAACGACAGTGATGACCACACGTGGGAAGTGTCTGCGGGGGTAGCTATCACCCTGCCCATTTTGAAGATGATAAAATGGAGCCACTGATGAGCTATGTGACAGAAAAGAGGCAGAGGGGAAGTTAACTTGAACCCTGACTAATGCACGCGATCAGCTTCTTCCCTCTTTTGGTTCCTCCTTGAGAAAGGTCCTGTACATCTCAGGCTGCCTTGAGCTCAAAATATAGCTGAAGATGACCTGAGAGTTTGGATCCTCCTATCTCCACCTCTCGAGGGCCAGAAACACAGGCATTTGCCACCATGCTCAGTTTATGTGGTGCGGGGTTCAAATCTCAGCTATATGCCTGTTAGGCAAACACTGTCAGCTGAGCCTCGGCCTGAGCCCCTGCTATACAAAATCTGGGTATATTTCACTACTACTATGTCCCATGAGTTCACCCTTAGTTGAGTCCTATGTGTCTCAATTTCCAATCTGTCCAGATGACACAGATGTAACCCATGTGCTACCTGACTCTTCTTCCAGATGAAGGACAAATGAAGGTCTTCTTTCTATCTGACACTCAGAATGTGTCTGAGCACACTAACCTCTAGTGCACACTAACAATTGATCAGAATGGACTGAACACACTATTTCGAGCACACACTTGTCAGGGGAAACTAACTTTCTGTTCCCGAGAGGAAACAATAATTCAGAGAAGAAGACAAAGCTATCTTCGGTGAAGAATGCATATGATCCATCGATGCATCAGGAATTTGGCTTTGTTCATTCCAGTATCCCCAGAGCCCCAAACGATGCCTGCTAAGCAGAAAGCATTTAGCATTTGGAGAACATATGAAAGCCGCTGTGTGTAAGCCCCAGCCTTCAGGGAATTTACAGAGAATGAAGACAGACAACAAGGAGGAGGGTGTAGCTAATACAGATGCCCCTGAGATCCGTACCCTAAAACTGTAACATCGCAAAGTGAGAAGAACAGTCCGAATCCACTGGGTAAAAAGAAATACAAGTGTCTTAACCTACGCATTCTGTCTTCTCAGGCTGATATTCTAAATTGCCTGCTTTAATGAACAGAAGGAAATGACATGTAATTACTAATTCCATTTGCCTTTAACTGTTTACAATTTATGTCGATAATCTCTGCTTTAGAGAGATAGCAAATGGGGCTTCCTCCTGAATTGAGTCAGTAAGTCCAAGTGAGTTTCGAATTATTTGAACAGGAGCCCCAGTGGGCTGTTTTTAATCCTTTTCTGCTCAAGCCTTTGACTTAAAAATTGGAAATATCGTTAGTTATTTTTATTGTATATGCTTGTTCTAAAAAGTTCTCCAAGTACAAACGTTAAGAAAGTAAAAAGCAAGCCATGGCCCCTCGCCCCCTGATTGTTGTGTGAACTGGAGAGATGAACAGGTATTCATCTCCGACAAGGCTCCAACGTCAGACCAAAGAAATGCTCTTACCCAAGTCCAGTTTGGTGAACGGGGCTTACTTACAGAAGCACGGGTGAGGGGCTATACATAGTGGCTATGTCACTGAAGAAAATGGTTTTTTTGTTTGTTTGTTTTTCCCCAGGAACCCTTATCTGCCTAAAATACTCAGGAAGAAATGGAGCTTCATGAGAGCCACCACCCTCTTCCCAGCCCCCACTTCAGCTACAACAGAACATTACTGGGCCTACTCTTCTGCCCGGGGGAATAGTCACAGCTGCTGGGAGGGGTGTGATCATGTCATACCCAGGGGCCAGTGTTCCTCAAACCAATCCATCTTCTGTTCCTCCTCCTAAGCTTCATACACCAAACACACCCTGCACCTGCTTTAGTAGAAATGGTTTTTAAATGGTTAGAAAGAATATTTTGTGAGGTGAAAAGTTTATGAGTTTCCAACAGGTGTGGTGGCTTCCGTCTGCAACTCCAGAATTTGGGAAGCTGAGGCAAGATGATTGTCACAGGTTAAGACCAGATTGGACTATGGGCCATCTCCTGTCTCAGAAAAATGATGAAGAAAAAGAAGACAGAAATTATGTAAAACTGAGTTTTCAGTGTTCATAAGTAAAAGCTTGCTAGCACATAGCCCTGTCAAGCCCATTTCTCTGTCATCTGTGGCTTCTTCCAGCCCAGAGCTACAGAGTTGAGTAGAACCCCTGGACCTAATAGTGTTCGTCAGCTTGTCTTTTGCTTTCTACTTCAAATATATATATATATATATATATACACACACACATATCTCTTATATATACCTTATATATAATTTATGTTATATAGATTTAGACTATATATACTGTCTATGTTTACTAGAGACTAAAGTAAGAGCCTTCATAATTTCTCAGCTATCACGTTTATTTCTCAAAGTCTGTACAGTCCAAGATCAAGGAACTGGCAGAGTCTCTGTCTAATGAGAACCTGATTTCTCACTGATGGCACCTTCTTGCTGCACTGCCATGTGCTGGGAGCGGTCAGCAAACTCTAGCACACATCTTCTATAAGAACATCAATCCATTCGTGAGGCTGGAGGCCACATGACTTATTCATCTACCAAAGGTTCCACCTACGATTCTCACATTGAGGGTTCAGTGGATATGTGATATGGAGAGCCGTATCACTGCGGTCGTGGTGTCCACTCGTACCTTAAGTTTGCATAGCGGCCTTCTGATAAGTGCTCCATTTGCCAACCACTGTCCTGTCACATTTCTCTTAGGCATTTCATGAGAGCATAAACTCAAAGCCACTTCCTCCCCCCTTTACTTGTCTCCTTGGAAATACTGAACACGGGGAACTTCATATTGGGAAGGGCTCACAAGAGAGAGGAGCTTCCTTTGCAGTAAACAAATCAGCCCATAGTCTCCAGCTTGGGTGATGAGGCCTGCGGAACACGTCCTGTGCTGGCTGAACTGGAAAGTATTTGCTAAGCAAATGTGTAAGTGAGAGACCCCAAGCAGTAAGCACATTAGTCCTGCACCTTTTAGTTAATGGGAGGGGCTAACTTCAGACTACAGTTTCTCACACACAGTTTTAAAAATGTAGAGATTTAAAAAAAAAAAAACACTTTATGCATGTGTGTGTCTTTTTGTGTGTACGCCACATGCATGTAAGAGTCCTCAAAGGTCAGAAGATGACAACGGACCCCTGGATAGTGCAATTACGGGGTGTTCTAAGCCAGGGCCTCTACCAGAGCAGGACAGAAGAGAAGAAAGTGGACACAGGTTCCCACCACTAACCAGGAGGCTCTCTGCAGTTGCCCCTGCATGGAAAGAAAAGTGTGACTTGGCAGGCCCTATGCCCAGGATTGATATAAAACAAAATCTGTTTTTCTGTGGGCTTTTTTTGTTTAGTTTTGGCATTATATAGGGCAGTGGGGGGGGCACATCTTATTGTTTTTTTAATGTTTGTTTGAATTTGGGGGGAGGTTTTGAGAGAGAAGGGGGAGAGAGAGAACATAAAGATGGGTAATAAAAACATGATAAAATATACTGTACAAAAAACATTTTAAATAATTTTAACAGAAAAACAGAGTAGTAATTGCTGAGCCATCTCTTCAGCCAAACTTAAAGAACTGATTTCACATTGATTTAGTTCCTATGTTTTGATAACACATGGCTAACATTTTACTAGCCAATATGTTTTCGCTTAGGTTTCAACTATCAATAAATTTGTCAATGATGTGGGTGATCTTTGGAATTTGCAATAATGAGGAGAGAGAAAAACACTTTGGTCAGGCAAAAAAAAAAAAAAAAAAAAGATGGGCTCTTTATCAGGGATGACTCCAGACTTGAGTGTCTCCATAAGGAGATGTTCTGAGCTGGATGAATATACAACTATTTAGACCTCAAATGCGATTGTAAGCCAAGCTGACAGGTGCTTCATTAACCTACAGCTATAAAGCATGCCATCCTCAAATTATCTTATTAATTATCATTCATTTCTCCCATAGAAGCTGCATTTTGGGCAATGAGAGGCAGTACCGATTGGGGTCACTTGGTTGAAGCTGGGGGACCCACCTTCATATTCATTGTTCATATATCTGATCCACATGGGGTTGTCTGTACAGCTCCTGGGGCCTCCTCACAGCAGTAACAACTAGGTTTAAAAAATTACAAAATAGGGGTAGGGTATGGCTCAGTAGTGGTTGCCCAGAATATATAAGCCCTGGGTTTAACTCCATGCATTGTCAACAAAACCCACTAAGACAAAAATCCATGCCTCCTGATTGTTGCCCTTCTCTGTATGTTACCAGTTATGAGAATCTTTAAGGCCTTCACAAGTTCAAAGGGAGTGGACTTAGACCTCACATCTCAATAGAATTACCTGCAAAGAATGTATGGCTATCCTTTAGCTGCCAGAGCTCGTTGGTCTCTGACAACCACAGTGTGTAACATCGCAGCAGTAACGAGAATCTAGGAAGAGAACCAGAGTGCTCTGTGTCTATACCCATTCTCCTGGGAGAATGCAAAGAGTATTCAAGTGCATGAGCACCTGAGCTGATTCCTTGCTCTGCAAAACCAGCTGCGCCACTGTGGAAACGCCCTCCCACATCTTAACCTACCCAAAAAAAAAAAAAAAGCATATCCCCATATGTTCATCTACAAAATGAAAGAAAGAAATAATGATCTCTCTGGCAGAGGGGTTCTCTGGGGAAAAATAATCAAGATTCTAGTTTTAAAGTGGTTTTCAAAACTTTTCAAAGTGTATAAATGCAGAGAAAAAAAACAAAATAATAATTACTCTGAGTTTTTACAAACTGGAGGGATTCATTTGACTGCCAAGATCCAGACCACAAAATAGCACAGCCATGGGATTGGGAGCCAGGAGGGCATGCTGGGCTCAGGGGAAAATAGAAGACAAGAGCTTGTGTATTTTTGCCAGCAATTTCCATCTAGTTACAAAGGTGGATATGTGGGCTGATAACTATTTCTTAGGCTTCCTGTTGCTGTGGTAAAAACACATGAGCAGGGAAACCTGGGGAGGAAAGGGTCTGTTTGGTTTATACTTCCACATAATAAAGAATAAACTCTCTTCAGGATAAGAACTCTAACACGGCAGGAACCAGGAGGCAGGAGCTGATGCAGAGGCCATGGAGGGATGCTGCTTACAGGCTTGCTCTCCATGGCTTGCTCAGCCTGCTTTCTTATAAACACCAGGACCACCAGCCCGAGGATGACCAAACCCACAATGTCCAGAGCCCTCTCCCATCAAGCACTAGTTAAGAAAATGCCCTATAGTCTTGTCTACAGCACATTTTTATAGGGGCATTTTCTTAATTGAAGCTCTCTCCTCTCTTATGACTCTGATTTGCATCAGGTTGACATAAATCTGGCCACCACAATAATGCATGGCAGAGGCCTAGCTGGAGGCTATAGACCTGTCTTTGGAACCTGGAAACAGGAGCTGTTCACAGAGTACATGGTGTGAAGAATAGTGCATGGGGTTGGGAACAGTGCTGAGGGACAGAAATATGGAAAGGAAGAACAAAGGAGATGTTATAAGAGAGGTTGGCATCTTGTGTATAGCTGAACATAGGGACAGTAGGTGTGGATGAGAGTCAAGTTTCTGCAAAAAACATTGTCTTAAAAGTCATCAGTATACATGAAGATGGCTTCCAGACACTGGAAAAGACAACAGGAACTAGCCCCAACGCCAGGTACACATAGTTCATGTGCCCCTGTTTAAATTACTAGGCCATACACCTGTCAGAGTGGCTAAGATCAAAACCACTGATGACAGCCTATGCTTGAGGGGATGTGGAGCAGGGGGAACACTCCTCCATTATTGTTGGGAATGAAAACTTGTACAGCCCTTTGGAAATCAGTAAGGTAGCTTCTCAGAAAACTGGGAATCAATCTACTTCATGATCCAGCAATACCACTCTTGGGCATATACCCAAATGATGCTCAATCATACCACAAGGATATTTGCTCAGCTATGTTCATAGAAGCTTTATTCATAGTAGTCAGAAGCTGGAAACAACTTAGATGCTCCTCAAAGAATAGATTTTAAAAAGTGATACATTTACACAATGGAGTATTACGCAGCAATAAAAAATCTTGACATCTTGAAATTTGTAGGCAAATGGGTAGAAATAGTAAAAACCATCCTGAGTGAAGTAACCCAGAACTAGGGAGTAACTTAGGGTCTTCCAGATCTTTCTCCTTCTGTATGAAGTTTCTAAGGGTTCCTCCTCTAATGAAAAAAACTCATAATACATGTACTAGCAAATGATTTGGGTGCTTCAAATCCATTTTTGAACGAGAAAGAATAAGAAAATACAGCCCTCTTTACAAGACTGTGGAATCCAGGCTCTGGCAGATCTCTTTGACTAACCCAATGACTGTCTTACTGTGGCGATGTGGGTGTTCTAAGCAGTAGCTAAAGGCATACTCAATGGTGGCAAGCAAAGATGGGGTGTCTGGACCATTAAGAAGTAGCTGGGAACCAGATGGGTTTACTGGTGTTTGTGCACAGGGTAGGATGATAAGAGCAATGTCAGGAGGAAGATGGATTGTTCAGAGATGTTTACGTGTCTGCACATGATGCTTGCTCAAATGAGACAGAATATGAAAAGCCGTTAAGCTCAGTGCCAGGCCCAAAGCAGAGGCCTCTACTTTTCTCCATTTATCTATCCCTCAATCTCATCAGGCTATATCAGTGGGTCTCAACTAATGATGCGCCCCTTTTACACAGTTCCTCATGTTGTGGTAACTCCCAACCATAACATTATTTTTGTGACTACTTCATAACTGTAATTTTGTTTCTGTTATGAATTGTAACATAATTATCTGTGCTTTCTGATGGTCTTAGGTGACCCTTGTAAAAGAGTCTTTTGACCCCCCCCACAGGGGTCAGGACCCACAGGTTGAGAACCAGTGGTCTATCAGGAGCCATATAAGTAGCTACATTGACTTAAGGACCCTGAGGGTGACAGAGGGTCCTTCTCCAGCTCTACCTCCCTCCTGATTCAAAACACTGATGACCACAGTGGTTTTCTGTTGACCTCAGAGGAACGATGCTTTTGAATCATTTTATTCACGCAACGAAGGTCAAGTGTCTAGTTTATAGATCTTAGAGTTTTCCAGAAACACCTTGTCTTTGACAGACCACCATTTCCTGGAGTGGGGGTTGGGGGGAGCCACCCATATCCTGTTGTGTGTGGGAGGGGCGGCTATGATATAGTTGGCTTATGGGTGTGTATGAATCTTTTCTTAGCTTAGTTCAGTTCTCTTGTAAGAAGATGGTAACTTCAAATGTGTCTGAAAAGTTCAAGCAAAGTGTAAACTGAGGAAGGAAAGGTGACTATTTTTCTACATGAAGTCTTGGTTTTTTTCACCCTGCATTGTTAAATAAGGTTCCCCATCCCCTTAGGCACATCCATGAGTATTTTAACTATTATAGCAAAAAACAAAATGAAAAAGGGGTGAGCATTTATTCTCATTGGTTAAGACCAATGTTGTTGTTTTTTTTTTCAATGAAAGAGTATCACCAAAAACTGGGATTGTCTGAGCTTGGAGGCATGTGCCAGCCTCTTGGGAGGCGGAAACTGGAGGATTGGTTGAGCCTAAGACCTTGAGACCCCTCAGGACAACACAGTTTGATCTCAAACAACGAAAACCAGAGTATTCACTGGAGAAAGTCAGGGCTGCTGTGGAGAAGGATCAAGGGGGCTATGCTGGGGACCTGCTCAGAGTTTACAAACAGCAACAGTTATGAGACCAGGGCAGTTCACATCATGCTGAGTGAGGCTTTAGAGTGCTTATACATTGACTTAGACTTAAAATATTTAAACTTCAGCACATATTCTACAAGTGTATATGAAAACACACAATTTACAAAATTGGACTATATGAGTTTACCTTGAAATATTCTTCCAGAAAATGAATATCACAAATTTTCTATCACAATTGTGACATCAACACTGAAGCTAGCTGATGGCCTATTACTGGGGTTTACTTTTTTTTATTTTTATTTTCCTAGAACTCTTTCTCTGGACAGCTGATTCACAGGGACCAGAGGGTCACAGGGTGTGAGTTGTACTGCTGATGACCGGGATAGACTAAGGGGACCTATGCTATGAGCTCTGAGTCATCGGGCTCACCACATTTACTGAGTGACAGGTGACAGGTGGCCTGCCTACTTGCCAGCTGCCCTATGTTTCTCAGGATGAAGGACCCTCTGCACTCACCCTGCCCAGTGCCCTGAAGGAATACCATCCTTGCTATTCCAATAGTTCACTATTTCAAACAGTCCTTGAAGGGAGGTAACCAGAACAAAAGATAAATGCACCTTAGAGCTTGGGACAAGCAGTTGGAGTTGCCCTATGAGATTATCTCCTCTCCTGCCAGCACCGGATCCTACATTTCTTTATTATCCTCACCATCAAATTGCCACTGGCTTGGTTTCTATTTTAGATTATTTGGGATGCTAGGGTTTTTTTTCATATATTTCTCATCATTTGGATTTTTCATGTTGTAAGCATCCCACTCCTAAGATACCCTGGTACGTACATTTTTATATGGCTCAGCAGACACCCCAGGCCTCCAATCAAGGGCTGTGTGCTCTGCTGAAGCAACTGTGGATGTGAAAGATTAGCAGAAAAATGAGAAAACTCAAGTAAAGCTCTTGCTTTTGACCGGAGTAAATAAAACCAGCTCTCCAGGGTGGTTTGGGTCAACACAGCTAGTGCTTCTGGCTGGAGAGAAAAAAAAAAAAAAAAAAAAAAAAAAAAAAACCAGCTGTGGCTGCGGTCAAACAACTGATGTCCCACTTGGCAGCACAACTCTCCATCTCTCCACAGATGAAGAGGGCTTACAGTCCTGCGAGCAGTGTGCCGGAAACAGCAGGGTATATGTACATAAGCCGGAGTACAGAGTCACACTAAATTCAATCACTCTTTTGATAGTCTTTTGTTTTTAAACTAGGATTTAAGTGTCAAATACTGCAAAGCGTAGGGACATTTTACCTATATTAGTTTTTCTAAACATTTTTTTATTTTTATAATTTATGTCTATGTATGTGTGTTCATGTGTCTGTGTGTGTGTGTGTGTGTGTGTGTGTGTGTGTGTGTGTGTATGTGTGTGTGTGTGCATGCCACGTGCATATTGGTGCCTGGAGAGGCCAGAAGACGGTGTTATATTTCCAGGCACCAGGAATTGAGCTCAGGTATTCTGGAAAGACAGCAAGTGCTCATGATTGCTGAGCCATCTTTCTAGCCCCCAGGTGAACATTTTAAATAAAGGTCTGAAATCCAGTAACCCTTTCTAGGCATTTATAATCTTAGTTGTAGAATGATACACTTTATTACTCATAGATGTTTTTCTGGCACTCCAACTTCATTATTTCCTATTTCAAACCTGCTACAGTCATTATTTCTGTCCACTGGTACGCTTACCACTCTAGAGTCTGAAGACTGCCATAGTATCTTCCCTGCTCACCATACCCTATCAGTTACTAAAAACTAGATGTTTTGATTTGCAGATCTGTTTGATTGCATCCTTGGCTAGTGGTGATTCCCTTAATCATAGGCCTTTCCCAACACTCCCCATGTTCCTCTGGCAACCAGACCCACCCTGAAGCAATCTAGGTGTCCAGAGTGCCCTCATTAGCATAAATTGAGGCTGAAGGGGGCTTACATGGGTGACAGGCAGGCTTCTGCCACTCTATCACTCAGGAAATTCCAAGGGTTTTCGGACTCTCTATGTCAGGAACCCAGAACAAAGCCCTCCCATCATTTTCCCTTCCTATCACGAGACAGCAGCCGTGAACCTTGACCACTGACTTTGTTTTCCAAGTCTCTCCACTCTGACCTTATACCCTGCTTCCTCTGGACGCAGGTTCAGATTGGGAAGGTGAGGAATGAAGAATGATGACAAGGTTAAAAAGTAGTAAGACTCAAATGAGAACAACAGGCTTCTCACTTCTGCTTGAGCTTCTTGTATGCCAGGGCTGTAATTATGATGGTCCTTAGGATAAATCCAAACCTATTTTATTTTACAGACTTTATTTTTATTTGTATGTCTGTTTGTCTATATCTCTGTGTATGTGTGTATCTGTGTTTGTCTGTCTGTGTGCATGTATGTGTGCATCTGTGTGTGTCTCTCTCTGTGTATGTCTGTGTGTATGTATGTTTCGGGAGGGGTGCAGGTGTCCTTGGAGTCCTACATGGAGCTGCGGTTCTAGGCTGCTGTGAGCAGCCTGGTGTGAGTGCTGGGAACCAAATTCAGATCTTCCAGAAGAGCAGCAGGTACTCAGCCCTGCTGAGTACTCTCTCTAGACCCCACCGCCTAATTTATAAGGTTGCAAACCAAGCATGTTTTTCATATGTTAAACAGTTAAAGAAAAAAAGAAATTTCATGACATAAAAATCTGATGAAGTTGACATTTCAGTGCTCATGGAGTTTGCTAAAAATCATAAGTGCTCACTTCTTACCTGTCATTGCTGTCACGAAATCAGGTCAAGGTAAGTGGCTGTGACAGACAAGGTGGCCCTCAGAGCCTCAAATACCGCATTTCCTATCTGGCCCTTCACAGAAAATATTGCCTGAACTCTGCACTATGGCGGTTGCTAAGCGCATAGCCTCTTTTATCTTACACGATAAAGAAAAGAGACATTTTCTGGTCTCTTAAGTTGTCAGCATTGCCCAGTTTTAAAAGTATGAAATAGGATCCTTGAGAACACTAATTGGCAGAAATAGGGGTGCCTCTCCACTCTTCTGAAAGATGCAGAGGCATGTGTGCAATGGGAGGGTGGGAGTTGGGAAATAAGAAAATGAAGAGAAAGAGAAAAAGGAGTCGGGGATAGCGTGGGTGTGGATCCTTCAGTCTATAGGATCAGACACGAAATTTATATGATTTATAAAAACAAAACCAAAGGGGATCCAGGAGAGTGGGAAGGGTCAGGAGCTTTACAATGCACTGAGGTCGCATGTATAAGGGCCCAGCCAAGATGCTCAAGGAAGCCTGGCCTGAGCGTTTTCAAGTCTCAGCTGTTCCTGCATGCTCTAGAGAATGCTGCTTCAAGCTGGAGCCCTCACTCAAGCATCATTCCGATCCACTGACGACAAGACTGGCCACTTGCCCAGCTCCAAAACTGGTCTCTGTTTATTTCTGACTCTAGGAAATGACAGAGATGCTCCATGATAACTGTATTCAGCTGATTTGTGTTGTGTATTTCATGCAGTATCTTTGATCAATCTTCATTCCCCTCCTTCCTAGGTCCTATCGAATAGCTCTGTCACTTCCTCTTCAGCTTCTCCTTTAAAGAATACTCTGTAAAGGGAAAGAGCTGGCACTGCTGAGTAATCTGGAAAGTGGGATCTTCTTTGGAGAAGACAATATAACATTTTCTTTGTCACAGAAAGACAAAGGGCAAAAGGAAGTTCGTTGAGGATAAGTGTATGAAGGCAGATCATATACAAAAGAGCAGATGTTAGAAAATTCAAGGCTGTGTGACCACACTGACCTGAAGAACTCAGGAATTAACTTCTTAGATTTTTTTCAATATGCCCATTAAAACAGCACTTCTAGGACATTAAGAATGAGTGTCATTTTTTCAAGTAAAGTCCAAAGACATTAAATGGCTGACTTAAGTTACCTCCATGAAGTTAGAGCTCAGTATACTGGATTTGTTACAGACTCAGAACTTAGTATTGGCCCTGGAACAAGCAGGTACTGAATAAAGGATTGTTGGGAAAATATCATTTGGCCAAGTGACAGCCCTCAGACCCGCTGCCTGTAGCTATTTCCATTGCTAATGGATGAAAATGGTCAGCTAGTCTGATGTCAAGATTCAATTTGTCTGTCTGCGATTGCCAACCTGGGTGTCATCCAAGGCCATCTCCGCCATTGAGTTGGTGGTATATGAAAAATACCATGAAATGGCGTCAGCATCCTCTCTCTGAACGTAATTCCAGTGGGTTGAATCATATAAATCTTTATAAATCTTAAAAACCAAATATGGACACACACTTATAGAGATGTTATTTAAATTAAAAAATTTAGATTTATTTTACATATATAATTTTTTGTATATATTTTATCTGACTGTGTATCTGAACACTACAGGCATGCAATGCCCACAGAGGCCAGAAGAGATTCCTTGGTACTGGACTTAGGGATGGTTGTGACCCACCTGTGGATGCTAAGAACTGAACCCGGGTTTTCCGCAAGAACAGAAGTATGTACTCCTAACCTACAGTAATATGTACTATCTACAGCCTCGAAGAGGTACTCCATTTTAAATTATTAAGTCTTAAGGCTGCATTCTAAGCCTAATGATAAAGTGATGAATTGACAGATAAGAGCTCTACAGGAATCTCTAGACTAGTCTTCTGTCAGAAGTCATATGTATAAAATCCAATATGACAGTACACAAAGATTCTAAAGAAAATCTAGCCAGATTTTTGTTACTTTCTCTTAAAAATAGTGAAACTTTAAATCATTTATGATCTATTAATACCCACTGGCATATTGAAAAAAGTGTTGACGAGGTCCCAAATTTCTTGCATGGCTTTCAAACAGATATCCTGATCATGCCCACAATGCTCCTCAAGGCAGGGGACTCCCTCCAGGTAGACAATGGAATAGGCTTAGTGAGCTTTATCAAAATTTCATTTTTCAGCTTTGCAATAATAGATACTTTCAGGTAAGGCCACGTAACCTTCAATTTTACAGACATATTGGTGATAACAAGGCATGAAATTACTTCACAAAAGAAATTTTTTTTTTTTTTGAGTTTCGGTAAGACCCTTGAAGGCCTGATCTGAATGAGAGAGAGCAAAGAAAATCTTTAATGTTATTCAAACTAGTCTTAGACTGAGGTATAAGTTCTGGGAAAGGAGAAGAAACGAATTCACTCCAAAAGGAAGGCTAAAAAAAGTAGTTGATCACAAAGGAAACTTATTTATATTACTCCCAAGAAAACAGCATTCTGCCCTCAGGTTTTGCCACCAAACCATCCAGATTTGAAGGGATAACTAGGTACATCAACTTTGCTGTCTTCCAGGGGCAAACTTGTTCCTCATTCAAAGCCATGAGCTAGACAGAAACAGTGGTGTGCTGGGTGTTGTTTTCCCCAAAGGCAACAGAGAGCTGAGAGCCCCTCAAAGAAAAAAATGATTTTCTTGGCAACATTGGTCAAATGTTTGGTTTTACTTTTTATTTTTTTCAAGACAGTGTTTTCTGTATCCCAAGCTTGCTTCAAACACACTATTTGGCTGAGAATAAACTTGAACTCCTGAACTTCTGGCCCCTAAATCCTGAGCGCTGGGATTGCAGGCATGGGCCAACACACTTGATTTATACAGTAATGGACTTTGGGGCCTCGGTCCTACCAGGCAAACACTCTACCCTAGTCTACACCCCCCACCCCCCACCCCCAGCCTATGGTG
Source organism: Phyllotis vaccarum (assembly GCA_033318265.1). NCBI lineage: Eukaryota > Metazoa > Chordata > Mammalia > Rodentia > Cricetidae > Phyllotis > Phyllotis vaccarum. The sequence continues at coordinate 30,767,038 of JARWLC010000014.1, forward strand.
CAATTTGTTGAGACCAGATCTCCACAGGTTTCCTCTCACAACCCATCAAGGCAAGAAGCAGAGCTGTGTTTCTTAAAATAAATGGATGTTTTATACTTTTTCTGATAAATGCGTCCATAAGAACATTGCTTCTCCTTGCTTTGTACAATTGAGACAAACTAGAAAAGTCAGGTAGCCTGACTTTCAGTGTTGGTATAAAATCCCAGAACAGTGAAGGAAGCTGGAGATGTCGCTGGCTCCTCACTATCGCCCTATGCTTCAAAGTGCACCCAGCTCCTGGACCATCTGAAAATTTGTTGGGAATGAAAAACTTCAGCTCCCTCCTCAGAGATAATGAATCAGAACCGTAGGGGCAGAGGTGACCTGCCGTTTACATGCCCCAAGACAATCTCACGGACTATCATTTCTGCAGGGCCACTTGCCTGCTCTGTTGGGTTTAGAATTACTGAGTCCCATTTCAAAACAAACTTCAGTTTCTGGAGATCATTTCTGGTACCTCAACTAGGACAAGAATGGTAAAAGGTATCGGGTGCTTTCATCACCGTTCAGATGGGATAGAAATGAGGCTATGAAATGGTCCTTCACCTCTGACAAAAAGATTATCGGAGTGTCAGGTGGCCTCTGCCATGAATCCAAATGACATGCAGTGGCTACCTTGTGCTCTGATGAGGTCACACATCAGTGTGACCTAAAGAAGTCACAGCCAAGACCACCCACACAGTGACAGCTGCTGCTGGCTGGGGGAAGCTCTCAGATTACTTTGTGAGGCCACTACCATTTTACTGGTGTAAAATGTGCAGCCTAAGCATGACAGAGCTGATGTTTACATCAAGCCACAATTCACCAAAATCAACCTGTCATCTTTTAGAAGACATTTGATCCCAACCTTGTAAACTCATCCCCCACACTGATATGAGATTTCTCTCTTATAGGTTATGAGGAATCATGAGGCAGCCTTCTGAAATTGACCTGCATGTGTGGGTTGCAGGGAGTGAGCAGGGAAGGTTACATTTGTTTTCTACAGAGAACACAGGTCTGATTTTAATGTGCTCCCTAACGAACACCCAGGCTGTGTATGTTTTATCTTCCCAGGCCTCAGACTTCTCACTAGCCCACCCACCCCAGCAAACAGACAGATGGTATCAGAGTCTCCTAGAAAGAACTGATAGTAAAACAGTTTAACAGAAGGGGTGGCACCCAAGAAACCTCCCAGTTATGCTGTTCTGCTGGGGGCTGTGGCTTTTGAGTATTCTGATCTCTCCAAAGGCCTACCTTCCCTAGGCAATGCTTAGCATTCACTAGCTGAAATGACAACCCCTGTCTTCATGGCAGTTGCCCGAAAGATGGAGTATATTAATTTATATACTTAAGAGAATTCAATGTGAAAACATGTGGGCTCTCCAATTTAAATATATTAAAAATGAACTAGATTTATTTATTCTTATAGTTTAGAGGAATGTGTGGTTCTTTCATTTGGAGGGATTTAAACTTTTTATGGATGGGGTCTGGGCATGGGAGGAAGAGGCAGGTGGATTTCTGTGAGTTCAAGGCCAGCCTGGCTTTCATGGCAAGTTTCAGGATAGCTAGGGCCACAGAGAGAGACCCTGTATCAAAACAAACAAACAAATTATATAAATTTCTCCAGATATAACAACCTTGCTAAGGGCCTCTAAGTTTGGGCAGACTGGGAAGCAAGCCCCCAAAGAGTATCCCATTGTGTCTAAGAACTTTGCCCTGTTTCACACCTTACCTCCCAGATTTGTCTGTTTTCCCAGAGACCATGATGGAAAGCCACAACAGGTACCAGAAACCCAATTATCCAGAGACTTCTTTAAGCAAGGTTTTAAATGGTGTGTTGGGTGGGAAATGTTAATACAGTTTACATCCATGACAGCTTCAGTCAGGAAGTGGTGAGGAACCGGCAGGGGGAAGGGACAGTTGGGGTTTGGGTCTGAGCTCAGCACTCCATGGCTGAGCTTGCAGTAACATGTAGTCGCTGACTCCTAGCAAAGAGAATTCAGAACCAGTGAATGTGGGTTACAGGAAACCACCGAAGGACTGAAACATTCGTCTTTCGGCATAGCGTGTGTGCATGCACATTCATGTATGTGTATCACAGATGCACACCGAAGAAGTAAACACTGAACATTACACTACACAGTGGGTAGCTAAAATTAACCCAACAACCCAGTGGCTTTATTGTCACCACAAGTGAACTCTGCAAGTGTTGAAGTGAGACTCATTCCAAAGCGCTCTTGACCCACTAAGGTGAACTTCATCCCAGAATGTTAACATACAATAAGTCAATCCATTTTCTTTGAGAAAGTAGTTCTGACTCTGGTATGGCTTAAATGCCCATGTGGTTCCAAATGTCACATTGCGATTTAACCCTCAACAGGGAAATTCCTTGAGGAAGCGATTTACACACAAGGATGGCATCCTTGTGCCTGGTGTATCAGGCTTCAAAAAGCTCCATGGTCCTTTGCTTGCCTTCCCATGACCTGAGTTTATAGTACCCACCCCCACTTTTGCCATGTGAGAATGCTGTAAGAAAGGTCGGACTCCAAGGCAACCAGTAACTTGATCTTAGACTTCCTGGCCCCCAGAAGTGTAAGAGACACGTTTCTACTGTTTATAAATCAGCTCAGCTAAGATATTTGCCATAAGCTGGGCGTTGGTGGCACAAACTTTTAATCCTGGTGCTTGGGAGACAGAGGCAGGTAGATCTCTGTGATTTGAAGCCAGCCTGGTCTACAGAGCTAGTTCCAGGACAGCCAGGGCTACACAAAGATACCCTGCCCCCCACAATACCCCAAAAGATATTTGCCATGGAAGCTATATGGAGCAAGGTAACCAGCTGCAATATATCATATTGTATCTGTTAGTAATGTCAACATGTACCACAGCCAGGGAAGTCGACAGTGAACGATTGTCAGCTTTCTGTGGTTTTCCTTAAACTGGAAGTTACAGATAAAATATCAAAGAGCCATCAGCTTCCTTAGTAATGATTCCATTATGAACACAGATTTTAGAGCTGAATACCTATGTTGAAGACCATTGCCCAGCTATGTGATTTTGAACAAATAATTTAACCTCTGTGCTTTATTCTCATCTAGGAAAGGAACGTACATCCTATAGGCTCATTTAGAATAACAAATGGAGTAATTGATAAAACTTTCAGACAGGCACTCAACATACGGCAATTAATCGGCGCATGGTTCCCATCATCAAGGATCTATACGCGAAGCATGCCCATTTAACAAGTAAATAAATCAACCCATCCTTCTTCAATGTCCAGCCTCCATTTCCATCAGCACAACACTGAAGAGTGTATTCTTCTTGTATTTCCGGATCCCACTCACCCTGATACAAATCCAGGCTCAGGGTAAATTGGGCAAAAGTATTAAGTAAGAGGGTAAAATAGTCATGGTAATGTTTTAAGACACTTTGAAGGTAAGTCATAGAATGAGTGGGGTTTACCATGTTCCTTAAGGATTGCTGCTTCCCATGGCTATAAAAAGAAAATGTCTACTAACAGACATTGAAAGATTCACTGAAGATAAATTATGTCCTAAGAAGAGAAAGTGCCACCTTGGAGCTCAGGCTGGACATACTTTCCCCATCTAAGACAAAACAGAACAGAACTCTCTCACAAAATTTTCTCCTACTAAGAGAAACATCATTTAGCATGAGCTTTAAATAAAAGTCACAAAAAGCAATAGGAACTCAATGTCTTTTCTAGTCTTACGAATGTTTGACCCCTAAATAGCCTGCGAGGGAGGATACTGAGATTCCAGCAGGGTGGGCAATGGCAGTGTAAGGGAACGGTCCTAAGGAGGAGGCTACCATCTGCCATAGAATCTGAATGTCCCTACAAAGACAAACATTGATATTTAATATTCAATTTGAAGTATTAGGAGGTAGGACTGCTAGGAGGAGACTGGGTCACAATGACCCTGTCCTCATGGATGGATAAAGCCACAGGTGGATTCATGGCTTACTCAGGCTTATCATTGCTTCAGGGCACCACAGAGTCCCCATCGGCAAGAGAGCGCTCAATATGCCTCCCATCCCTGACTTTGGATACTTCAAACTTTAGAACCATAAGAAACATTTTTTAAGATAAATTTACTACTCTGTGATAGTCAGAAACAGCAGCAGAAAATAGACCAAGAGAGGCCAGTAAGAAGGCTCAGTGAGTGCTTGACAGGCCAGCATGAAGACCTGAATTCAATCTCCAACATGAACATAAAAATTGAGGCATGGTGGATCTTTATCCACGGTGGACTTCTCTAATTCCAGTGCTGGGGAGATGGAGCTAGGAGGGTCTCCTGGGTCTTGTTGGCTAGCCACTTTAGCCAATAGCTTCATGTTCAGTGAGAGACCTCACCTCAAGGTTAAAGCAGAGAGCAATAGAGTGAGACATGGAACACTGATCTCTGGCTTCTGCACATGCACCACACAATTACGTGAACATATGTGCATGCATGTACATAATCCCCCTACACACACACACACACACACACACACACACACACACACACACACACACACACACACACACACATACACAAAGATAAAAGACCAAAAGTGGATGTTACAGACAGGAAAACGATCATAGATGGAGAAAGAATTGCAGTCAGATGAGCAAGGCAAAGCAAAGACTTAGAATTAATGATCTGGCCAAAACCCAGAAGGGCCAAGTTTCTAATGCAGGCATTTGACACAAAACTCCAAGCAGTACAGAAGTTATACTATTACAGGAACAAGAGATTCTGTTCTTTGTGGGGAGAGGGAACCTACCAATTGCTCCAAAATCAAATCCAATGGCAAAGCATCCTTGGTATAAAAAGCACCTTATCCCTGTAAAGAATGCTAAATGTCATAGTCAGTCCATTTAGTTAAATAAACCAAACCTTTCACTGTCTCAATTTTCTCTGCAGTTTATACAGATTTTTTTCCTGGACATGTTTATCAAATTATTTATCATGATTCCCATAGGGAAGGTAAGGGGAGTTTGGAATTTTTATTCAAAATCATTTTGGAATAGTATTTTCTTTAGTTCTGGGGATTAAAAAGTCCACAGTCATTGCTTCTGTTCACCTGTCACCATCAGAGCAAATTTCATCTCATCTCCACAATCACTTCTCTCTGTTGCTTTGCATCAAATCAAAGGGAACATCCTAATGCCAATTTTTTCTTTCTCGCTGGAACAGAAATACCCGACAAAAGTAATTCAAAGAAGGAGAGGCTTGTTTTGAGCTAACAGTTCCAAGGTGTGGTCTAGCATCCTAAGGCATGTTAAGGCTGGACATAGCCTGTCACCAGGACAGCCGGGTGCTGCTGCCCAGACCCCTTTCTCCTTTCCATTCAGTCCAAGAATCCAGTCCATGGAGTGGTGCTGCCCATATTTTGAGCGTGTCTTCCCTCCTCACCAAGCTAATCTAGAAACTCCCTCACAGACATGCACAGTGGTTTGTTTCCACACTAGCTCTGAATCCTATCAAGTTGACAGTTGAAATTAACGAGAGTTATGTATTGCTAAAAGATGAAGACAATTTAAAAGACATGAACACAGAACCACTATTATATAAAAACACCAAGATTGTGTCTAGTACTTAAATTTCCAAATGACTCAACATCTCTCTCTCTCTCTCTCTCTCTCTCTCACACACACACACACACACACACACACACACACACACACACTTTAAACAAACTGAATCTGATTTTGTATGAGTAAAGAATGATTTGTAAGTTGGGCAGCACCCAGAGCCAAAATTGTCCCAGGAGAACTCTGCCCCATAGGATGGGGCAAGGGAACAATTACAGAGAACAGAACGATGCCCAGAAACGCTGCACTGCCTGGAGCCTGGCACTGTTTGTGTGCGCATGGCCCGATCAGCCCATAGCCTGTGACTGGCTGAAACTCAGCTGGTGTGGTTGGCTGAGGCCAATCTATCTGCTACTAAATAGGTGCCCAAGTTTGATCTTCCAGTCTGTTCACCTGCTAAGTTGCATTGCTGCTCTTTAAGAAGGGAGTTTCCTTTTAGGGACTGCCTCAGTGCTTCTGTTTAACAGGTTGTGAAATCATGATTCAGGCAAAGTTCATCGGCCACTGGTTGATGGATCCTTTTTCCTTATCACATTCTTCTAATCTGTTATATTTTAAAATGTTACATATTTACTAATTTAACACGAGCTGTAGGCATGTTTTATCTAATGTCCTAAGAAGGTGAAGTCCCAAGGATGAAATAAAACATTGAGTCCTTCAATGCTGAGGATCAGCAGAGCAACAGTGGTAAATAGTGTAGTAGCCATAAGGTGGGGTCCCCTAGCCCCCCAGGAGATAGTTAGTTAAGAGCGAATCAACTTATAAAATGGCTAAAGAAGTAAGCTTACAAAACTGGAGAATTACTAGCAGGATAATAATGCAGATGGTGGTGCTAAGTGTCATGGGGACATCTCACAGTGTTACCAGGCTGTGCCGTGTTGCCAAGTCCATCCCTGGTTACAAACATCTGCCTTCCTCAATGAGTACTATGGATGCTGTGCTCACATGGCCACAGACTCTCCTGTTATTTCTCATTACAAATATAATTCAAACCATATATTTTACTTAACAAACATAATTAAATAAGCATCAACTGAACCACAGAATCTCACCACCCAGAAATAATTGCCATTCTGATCAGGAAGGGATCTTTATTTCTAAGTCAAAAAAGATCTAAAGCAAGCTATGTTAAGTGTTGAGGGATGCTAGGTGTTCATAAAATGTAGAAGCTGTCTGAGCTTCAGGCAAGGTGTGATACAGGGAATGAACGATGCCACTGAAACCTGATTTTCTCTCCCTCTTCCGTTAGACTTTCTCAGTATCAAGCATTATCGTGGGTGTGTAAAGCCATTACCTACAGGCCCTGGGATCACAAGTGTCTTCTTCACACCAAAGAAGGAAAATACATTCATATCCCAGTTGTTCCTGGTAGGTCCAGCCTAAGCTATCTGGCTACTTTTGAATGCAGAGTGTTAGAGAATCATACCGTATGAATGTGCTTAGCCGGTCCTCTAGTCGAGGTACAGCTGGCTTTTCCTAAATATGGGTCTTTAATAACAGTGGATCCATTAGGAAGATACAAGGAGTCTTGCTAGAGAGGCGATCATGACACTCCACACCGTCCTTTATTCTTGCTCTGCTCTGATAAGGCACTGCTATTCATTTCTCATTTGTATAAATTTAGGGGAGAAAAATATTTTCAACTGTCTAAGTACAGGCTGATGCCTCAGAGTTGGCAGGCACCACAAACGTTTGTTGAGTCATGTGTAAAATGATTGAAAAGATCTTAACGGTAGAAAACCCAAACATAAGAACAAGTCGTTCCACCTGCTCTAAAAACCAAAGCCTGTATTTGTGCAAATGCTTGACACTTTTGGCTGGTTAAGCAAACATGTAGAACTCGGTTGTTCAAATATTTGCCATGTTTCCCCAACCTTGCTTGTAATATAAAACAAAGAACCACGCCACCATATGTCAAACTTCGAGAAACAGAGTGGAATGGTGGTTTTCAACAGTCGGGATTGGGGTAGATAGAAACAAAGAAATTCTGGCCAGAGGGTACCAAGTATCAGTGAGATAAGAGGAGTAGCCTTTGATGAGGTATCACACAAACCATGGCTGTAACTAACAGCATAGAACTTTAAACTGTATGAAAAGTAGCTTTGGGGGATGGAAAGATGGCTCAGCAGTTAAAGGCATCACGTCTTGAGCTGGGCATTTTATCTGTTGCACGTGGTTTTCAACTGATTTTGATAAACAAACCCTTGCTCTGTCAGACTTGTTTCTACCTTTCAGCTTTAAAACTGAAAGAATGTTTATCAAAACTCATCTCTGGGGCTGGAGAGATGGCTTGGTGGTTAAGAGCATTGGCTGCTCTTCCAGAGGACCTGAGTTCAATTCTCAGCAACCACATGGAGGCTCACAAGTATCAGGAACTCCAGTACCAGGGAATCTGATGCCCTCTTCTGACCTCCACAGGCACTAGGCACACATGTAGTGCACAGACACACATACAGGCGAAGCACTCATGTACATGATGAAATAATTAAAAGCTCGTCTCCTGATGCTTTGGTCTACTGCAGGAGCTTGAATTATCTTAGACTGTACCCTTCTTACATTATACTGTCCCCAGACTGATAACTCAAGGCAATTGACCCAGGCCTGTGATGTCTGGCACACAAAATTGTTTGGGCTAGTTTTAACACTGCCGTTCTTCAGTTCAGTCCAACATCCTGGGAAGATGTTTCCTCTCTTCCAGATACTCCCTGCACAGAAGGCAATGATACAGGTGAGCCAGGATGGGCGCTGTGCTCAGCACCACCACCCTATCCTCACTGTACACAGCACCTCTCCTGAAGCAGATGCACAGCACCAGCGATAATGTATGGGAGATTTATGGCAGTGTCCTCTGCTGGCTCCTGTCAAGCTCATAAGTGGCTATCACGTCCCATCTACCACTACTCTCAGCTGTCTCCAGTCAAGTGGAAACCTGAGGATTTAGTTAGGCCATGGGACGGTAACACCAAGACTGACGGTGTACTTAGACTGCGTTTGATGCTGCCAGGCCATCAGAATTATCTGGAGAGCTTTAAAACCACAGAGGTTCTGGTTCAGCAGTGTGGGCACATTTTTATACATTAATTTTTTTTAAGTTTGTGAAGTGATTCATTTAATGTCATAAAGTCAAGGTACCAAGAGACTTCAGTAGGAAGTTTCTTCTAAAAGTGAAATATATTCTGCCACTCATCTGCTGCCATAAACAGTCCATTCATCACCTTTATCTACCACACAGTCCAGAGGATGTGCTCAGCACTCAACCAGCTACATTTGATCTTCTCAATAACCCTGAGAAGCCAGCACTTTTATAATCCTCACTGAATGGATGCAAGAAATGAATTTCAAAAATGTCAGGTAACCTACCCAAGCATACACACCCTGGGGGGATTGTGTCAGAATTCAAAGAAGTACCTCTATCCTTAGTACACATTTTGCCACATAACTCATGCCTTGCCCTGATGAACATGTTTAGACATTCCCAGAGACTCCTGTTTGGGCATACCTCACTCCTCAGGAGGCACTTGAATTCAACCTGGTCCTGCTGCCTAGTTCCTGCCAGCCCTTAGGTACTACTTCTGATAGATTTTTTTTTTTTCATTATAAAGGACTTCTGTGAAGATGGCCGGGATGCTCAGAAGCTAGCCACAGTCATGCCTGTGTGCACATTCCCTTTGCCCACTAACCTCCTACCTGCTCCACCCACCTCTATCCTGGTGTTCTTCTCCAGTTGATTTTCTATGGCTATCCTCAGATGGTCCAACAGTTACACCCAGTTGTCTGAGTCTGTTATGAAACTGTTTTCTCCACACAAGCTTCTGCAAAGCTATTGCACACATTCTACTTTGTATTATAATAAAAACCCAGTACCAGATCTGGGAAAAAGTTGGAATATCAGAAAGATAGGGGACAAACCACAGGCACTGCTCACCCAGCACCCTCCTCAGGTTGAACAGGGTAAGTGCTCAGGTCCTCAGACTGACTGGTCGCTCAGACAGAATGCTGAACTTCTCCTGTCTTTTGTTTCTCTCCCCCGCCCAGCTATTTACTTGCCAGTTCAACTCTCCTAGATCTAGGATTAAAGGTGTGAGCTACCTCTGCCTGGCTGTTTGGCCTTGAACTCACAGAGATTCAGACAGAGATCTCTGTCTCCCAACTGCTGGGATTAAAGGCATGGGTCACTACTCCCTGACCTTCATGGCTTGACTCTGTGGGTGGCTTTGTCTTCTGATAGTCCAGACTATTTTTTATTAAATATACAATATATCACCACACAAAGCTGTTAGTCTCTCATCATGACTAGAGTTATGACTATCCTTAAAAACCTACATATTCGGCTTCACAATGGCTGCTGTTAATATTAGCTTTATAAGTTTGGCCCATCATCCAAGGACTTCCACAAAATCGGAGGCCAAGTTGTCCGAGGTTTTTATTTGTCTGAGAGTGGGTCTTACTCTATAGTCCAGGACAGCCTGGAACTCACTAGGTAGCCCAGACTGACCTTGATTCACAACAATTCTCCAGCCTCAGCCTTCTGAGTACTGGTGTCATAGGCCACCATTTTACTGTCATTTGTCTTAATGAAGTACTTATTTCTGAGACTTCTAAAACAACTGAAAACTTATTAGATGTTTTTATCCAAGTCACTAATAATGCTTCCTACTCTAGATATTATCCAGTTTGGCCTTAAGCCAACAGAATTGACATTCTCCAGCAAAAGTCATTCGTCGGGCTGTCCCTCACTCACTTCACATTATCTTCAATAAAACGGAAAATAAAGGGTTTTATGAATACTTGATTAAAATTAAGATTCAGCAGCTGTGATGTTTCCTAAACCAGGTTGCCATCATGAAATTCTTCGGGAATCCTGACTGCCTTCTTCTGATGGCTTCATTCTTTTCTAATTGCTGCACTGAGTTGAGAATCCATTATAAACTATAAATGAAATGTCAGAAACAAACTATAAAAGGAAAAGAACAGCATCCCCTCCTATCTATCACTGTTTCCTATTCTCCACAGCATCTCTGAACTTCTAGTAGCTGCTAGATGGTCCTCCGGGATGTGAGCAGACTGCATCTTCCTAGTATCTTTCTACCTAGCCAGGGCTTGAGTGCCTTTTTTTCTTGAGATTTATATTGAGACAATTGTAGCTTTAAAATCATTGATAAGAAATGATGTAGAATGCTACCTTGTGTTCTTTACCCATTTTCCCCTATGGTTTCCAGAACTGTTTCCAGATACCGAAACTGGTACCATCCAACCACACACACACACACACACACACACACACACACACACACACACACACACACACACACACACAAACAGGATCTCACTATGTAGCCCTGATTGTTCTGTAACTCACTATGTAAACCGGGCTAGACTCAGAGACACTGGTCTGCCTCTGCTTCCTGAGTGCTAGGATTAAAGATGTGTAGTACCACTCACTGATTATCAGGATCACACTCTATATCACTCTGGCAGTGGCTGGCTTCCTTCTTACCCTTCTAATAGCCACACATGTGGGTGGCTGCAGACAGTGAATGCAGGCTTTTGGATCAGCCAAATCTCTGCCACTACTTTTCAGCTTTTCTTGGGCACTACAATACCAGCCACAATTTAACTGGTGTGGACCATGTCACAAGGACTTTATACAAACAGCTGTAGTTTACAAAATCTTGGTCTGAGCCAATCATGGTAAGTCCATCTCCTCAAATGGTTGGCAAACGGGTGTGTGAGCCAGACCCAGTAGATAGTGTGACCTAATCCTGGTGGATGCCATGTGACCCAGTTCCAGTGAATAGTGTGTGACCTAATCCTAGTGGATGCCATGTGACCCAGTTCCAGTGAATAGTGTGTGACCTAATCCTGGTGGATGCCATGTGACCCAGTTCCAACGGGTGGTGTATGAGCCTGTCCCAGTGGACGGCTGTGTGAGCCAAGTCTCTGGGAGGGCTCCCACGAAAGTCTTTCTCTGTCCCTTTGGGTGTTATCAAATCTGGATATGATAGTTGAAATTGCTGTGGCCATCTTGCTTTGTCCTACAGGTGGGACGATCAGATACAGGAGGGCAGAGAGTCATGAGAGTCACAGAGAGTTCAGAAGCTCGTGTACTATGCCTGGATCCTTTAGGCAAAATAAAACCACAACAAACAAACCCAAATGTTCCTTAAGGCTATGGTTTAGTAAGAAAGACTCTTAATTACTGCACTGCTGCCCTTGCTTTAGCACTTACAATGCACATCACAGTGGATAGACGGCCAGTAAACAGTATTCATGGGCCTGGCAACCTGAACTGCAAACTCTGGCAAATTAGAATTCTTCCCACTGCAAACAAGTCAATGCCTCTCAAAATACAACTCCCTCCCGCCCCCTTTTTTTTTTTTTTTTTTTTTTTTTGCTCAAAAAAAAATTAAATAAGAAATACCAAAGAGAAAAATAATGACAAACCTATACTTATTTAATATGAAAAGAAAGCAAGATTGATAATTTTTCATTTCCCCCTAAATTAATGTGTGTTGTCTGCTCCATTCCCCACAGTTTTCCTCCTCCTGCTTGGAGCCTCTCTCTGGCTGCCCTGGGAATGCATACTGCATGCAAATGTGTGTACACTCATCAGTCTTATTAGGCGTAGTTCCAACTGGCCACCCCACATGAACACAATTAAAAGTTAAACATCAATTAAAATTCACGAAATCCATTTAGCTTTCTGAAAAAGCACTAAATAACTGAGCACATTTGGGGCACAAATTAATCTCCATCGTTTGCTCTAACACTCTTTAGTCATCAAACATGCTAGTTCTGGTTTAAACTTGTAATTCACTCAGTCCCTACCGAAGAGGGGATGAAAAATAAGCCCAGGACAATGGTATGGCTGAAGGGCCACATAGATCGGGTGGTCTGTCGGTGACAGGGTACCAGAGCGCCATGACTGCTATAGTTTAGATGTGAACTGTCCCCCACAGGCTAGCACATCTTCAGCTGGCAGTGATATTTTATGGGGTTCTAGGAACTTGAAGAGGTGGAGCCTTGTTGAAAGAAGTAGGTCTCTGAATGTTAGGTCTGGTCCTGGTTCTTTCCATGTTTTCCTGCTTCATGAGGTAAGCAGCCTCTCCAGCCACACTCTCCCACCTCTGTGATGTTCAGGTTCACCTCAGGCTCCAAATAACAGATCCAGCCATCCACAGGCAGAGAACTCTGTAACCTTGAACTAGAATAAATAGTTACCCTCCTAAGCTGCTCTTGGGGTGGTTCGGTCATGACTATGGAAGGCTGGTGACTATACAGAGAAAGTGAACACTGCCCGGGGCGGGGAGAGGTGAGGGCACTGCCCGGGGCCGGGAGATGTGTGGACCACCACTTTTCCGGGACCTGTGCTGCTGCGCTCATCTGCTTCAAGGTTCAGTAGGCATTTCAAGAGGTGGCAATGCATTCCAGAGGAAAACGGAATTTTCCTCTCAGCTCTTTCTCTTTCCCGGTCTTCTACTTCCACACACATTCTTGATTCTACTACCGCATCTGCATCTCCCTGGTTTGGGCTTTTTGGTTTGTTGTTTTTCTCTGTATTCTCACGCCAATTCATCAACAGCAGCCCGAACTCTCACAAACTAAGGATGATTTCCTTGTTCCCCATCAAACCTTCCATTAGCTTCTCACTGCATTTTTAAAAGTAGTGTGTGTATGTGTGTGTGTGTGTGTGTGTGTGTGTGTGTGTGTGTGTGTGTGTGTGTGTGTGTGTGTGTTGGCCAAAGGCCAATGTCAGGTATCTTCCTCAATTGCTCCCTTACTCTCTATTTAGGCAAGGTCTCTCCCTGTGCTTAAAAGTTATTCCTTTGGCTAAACTACCTTGCCAGAGGCTCTAAGAAACAAGCTTGTCTGCAACTCTAGGACTGGGATTACAGACACTGGGGATCTGAATGCAGGTTCTAAAGCTTGAAAGACTAGCACTTTACTGACTCAGCCACCTTCCACCATCACTCCCAAATGCACCATAGAACTAGAAACCAGAATCTGTCCCCTACACTAAGAAATAAAATACCAGAGTCTAGTGGCTGGAAACATCATAAATGTATCCTTTTTCAGTTCCGGGGTCCAGAAGTCTACAATCAAAGTGTTGTCAGGCCTGTGCTCCTCCCAATCCAGTGATGCTCAATCCACCTAATGCTGTGACTCCTTAACACAATTCCTCGTGTTGCAGAGACCCACAACCATAAAATTATTTGGTTGTTATTTCATTACTGTAATTTTGCCACTGTTATGAATTGTAAACTGTAGGATATCTGATATGCAACCCAAGGGGGTTGCAACCCACAGGCTGAGAACCACTGTTCTGGAGGCTTATGAGAGAATATTCTCTCTCTCTCTCTCTCTCTCTCTCTCTCTCCCTCTCTCTCTCTCTCTCTCTCTCTCTGTGTGTGTGTGTGTGTGTGTGTGTGTGTCTGGCTTCTGGGGGCTGTCTGCATCTTTGGACTTATGGCTACTCCTCACCTCTGACTCCCACCCTTTTTATAAGCCACCTCGGCACCTTACCTCATCATATCAGTGAGGCTACTTTCATTGGGTAAGGTAATGTTCTCATAAGTTCTAGGGACATGGAGTTGGGGAGGGGAGGTAGCCAGGCAAACACAAAACCAAACCAATACCACACAAAAACGGAGCACTTACTCACTGTGTTTTAGCTGGCAGATGTAGGGCCAGCTCAGCTCAGCCTCACAGAGCTTTTGACCCCGTCTCCCAGTTCACTGACCTCCTCCTGCTACAAACAGCTTTTGGCTGTTTCCGTGTGCCTGACTATGTGCAGCTCATTGGCCTTCATCTGTCCATCTTAGAGCAACCTTCCTCCAGTAGCTCACACAGCTGGTCTGTGACTGAGAGGTCATCTGAGGTCATCTCGCATCAGTAAGTGGACTCGGGGACAGAGTCCCATCTGTCCTGTTACTGCATTGCTGGAGCAATGACCAACTATGGCCATTTAGTATTTGCTGAAGGAATGAACTAAAAAATGCTTCTGATTTTCCCAAAGCACACCCCCACAATCCATTTGCTTTTATAATCCATATGTTTATGTAAATACTCTTTAAAACTCATCAGTATTTTCATCCTGCATCAGTACCCAGGATAACATTAAGTAAGACGAAATGCATTAAAAATAGCTATAAAGCCTATAAAATATTGAGGGCAGGGAAGGAGGTGGAATGAGGGGTAGAGCTGAGAAAATTATGGATCACATAATTACTATGTATGAAGACTTACAGGCATTAATTACAGTTGACTCTAAACTCAATATGTGTTTTAGTGGGATAAGGCTTCCAACAAGCAGACCTCATGTTGGAGGTTTTAAAGCAATGACTCTTGGATTCTCTCTCTATGTGTCTCACTGTTTCTGTGGGAGTGTGCCTGTGCATGTATACATGGGAGGGTATATGTATCTGTGTGTCTGTGTGGAGGTCAGGGCTGACATTAGATGTCTTCCTCTACACTTGTCCACTGTAGTTTTTGAGATAGAGCCTCTCACTGAACCTAGAGCTCACCCATTGGCTGGGATGGCTGGCCAGTGAGCTCTAGGGCTCTGACTATCTTCACCTCCCTCTTGCCTGAGTGCTGAGGTTGAGGGCGTGTGCCATTATGCCTGTTTTTTTTTCTGTGGGTGCTGGGATCTAAACTCAGATGCTCACAACTGTATAGCAAGCACTTTACAACTGAGCTGTCTCTCAAGCCCTTGGATATACTTTAAAAATTGACACACAATTATTGTAGATATTTGTGAGCAATTATTCAATAACTATATACACTGTGTGTTGATCAAGTCAGAGTAATTAACATTTCCTTCTCCTGAGATATTTATCATTACATTGAACATGAGGGCAACCTTTGAACTCTCCTCTGCTGCTAGCTCTTTATGAGCTATGTAGAGATTGGTTGACAGCTCTGGTCCTGGTGCTATGGAACCCTGGAGCTTATTCTGCCAATCTGAATTTTGATATCAAGATCCATCCCATCTTCTCCAACTCTTGCTGGTCTCCTATTCCTTATTCTGTGTAATATTTTCAGTGTTCACATATGAGAACATGAAGTGTTACTCTGTGCTTGGCTTATTCCATTTAACATAACATCCTCCAGTTCTACTGGATATACTTTATTAACAAGAATATCCTGCATTACCCAGGACAGCCTATAAGCTAGACACTATAGGGAGAGCTTTACATATAATACTCTCTTCGGTCTTCAAAGTCTTGCTATGGAACAGGAACTATTACCAAAGAACTGTAGTTGAAATATCCTAACTTGTTTACGTTTATAAAATAGGTATGTGTAGCGAGGAGGGTTCATGACTTCAGAGCCTCAGTTTTAGACCCACTGAAGACTCCCATACTACCTGTTTTAACTCATTACTCTGGATACCACCAAGAGCTCATAAGAAAACATCAACCTATTCTTCAGAGACAATGGGGTTAGCAGGCTGAAGGGTCCTGTGCTCCACGGGATGCATATAACCCAACAGCCAGAAAGGAAGTTCAGTGTATTGCTGTGGAGTGATTCTTCTATACACTGAATATATATTACTCTCATTGATTAATTAGAACCGACTGGCCAGTGTCCAGGTAGAAAGTATAGGGGGAAACTGAGAACCCTGGGAGGAAGAAGGGCAGAGTCAGTGGAGTCACCAGGAGACAGAGAGGGAACAAGACATGCTGGAGGACAGGTAAAGCCACAGCCATGTGGCCATACAGATCAATAGAAATGGGTTAATATAAGTTATAAGAGCTGAGCTAATAAGCCTGAGCTATCGGCTGAGCATTTTTAACTAATATTGAGTCTCCGTGTTGGTTATTTGGGAATTGGTGGGCAGGACAGAATCTTCCACCTACAGTGTATTACTACAGGATGCACTACTTAGCTTCAAAACTATGACCATGTCCCAGGAATCTGGGCTTTATTTTTAGGCATCTGATTCTTCTTATACTTCATGTTTAGTGAGTGTAGACATTGCTTCAATTCCTCTGCTAGCACTTTTCATAATTATTTTATTTCAAAACTAAAGATATATGGTTTATTTCAAAAATAAAGATAAGCCACTCCAACACTGTAAAGACATCTATTACAAAAGTAGGTCTCCTTCCTACCCAACTCTAAATGCCCTTTGCTATATAATGGTTGTCAAACACAAGCATGTGCGCGCGCACGTGCGCACGCGCGCGCGCACACACACACACATACACACACACACACACACACACACACACCACACACCAGAGGAAAGGGAATTATGAGGTCAGATGGTTACTTCAGATAGTGGAGTAGGAAAACTGGATACATAGAGACCATGGTAGAGGCTTTTACAAGGTTTCTCAGGAATCCTAACACCCAAATGTGTTCCATTTAAGGGAGGACGTGACCGGGCAAATCCATGACCCTGGCTGCAGTAATGGGGGCTACTGAAGCCATGGAGAGGGTGAGGTCACCCAGCTGTGAGAGAGAGGTGAATGTACTGTTCTGTCTTACGAAATTGGCAGAGGAAGGACTGCCCTGCACGGACAGCACAGAACCTTCCAGAAACCTGTTTTTATCCGGAGATGCACGTCCTTTTGTACCTGGGCATCTCATTTCTGTTACCCTATTCTAATATTTCATATGCGTGTGTGTCCTGCTATCTTGTGGCATCTGCCATCCATTTAAAAATTGAGATTTGGCAGCTTTCCTATACAAGGGCTCAGTTTTGGGTTGGGTTTTTTTTTTTTTTTCCCCTGACTATCAGCACATTTTCTTAAATTGGGATATGCAGCCACCTGCAGTCAGGCTGTGTTTGAGCAGCACAGCAATCAGAGGACTAGAAGATGCATATGCTATTCATTTTGCATCTGTCTAGAGAAGAGCTAGCCCACCCGGCCTTGGACCCAGAAGAGAAACACATCACGGTTCCCTGACTCACAGACACACAAGAGGAACAAAGGCTTGTTTGCCCATCATGTGCCACCGAGGTCTGGGGCTGTCATGTACCACATGATCCCATAATCTCCACTGAAAGAGTCAACAAAATGTTTGAATTTTAAGGAAACCTCCATCAATCTGACAATGCATATGTATGTAACCATCACCTCTAGCAAGACACAGAAAGTTACTGCTGGCCCTTCTGAATCCATCTCTACCATGTTCCAAGATGCAGACCATGATGGTCTATCCCACCAGCTTAGACTCCACACCATGTGTTCTGAAGTTGCAGGTTACAGGAACTGTCCAAAGAGGCAAATCCCGATAGACAGTTATTCTGCCATCTTAGAAGCCACACCATGTGTTCTGAGGCTGTAGGTTACAAGAACTGGCCAAAGACACAAACCCTGATGGACCACTATCCTGGCAGCTTAGACTCTACACCATATGCTCTGAGGTTGGTGGTCACCAGAAACTGGCCAAATCCAGCCACATGCCTATTTTCATATGATCTATGATCTAAGAAATTTTTTAGATTTTTTTAAATGATCAAAAGAGAAAAAGGAACATTTTATGGCATGTGAAAATTACATGAAATTCAAATTTCAGTGCCTACAATGAAATTTTATTGGCATGCAGTTTTCCTCACTCATTTACATATTGTCTAAGGCCGCTCTTCTCCTGCAGCTGCTGGGATGAATAGCTGTATCTGAGAGTACATGCCCACAAAGCCCAAAGCGTTGACTATTGCTATGGTTTGGGTATCTCCTCAAGGCCTGTGTGTTGAGGGTATGGTCCCACCCCTGGCACTGTGGGGAGGTGGGGAATCCTATAAGAGATAGAACCCAAGCTGGAAATGGTCCTGGCTGTATAAGGCATGCCCCTGAGAGGGATACTGGGACCCTGCCCCACGCCCTCCTCTTTGCTTCCCAGATCCCTTGAAGGGAGCAGCTGGTTGCTCTGGATATTCTTGCCATAATGTTCTTTTGGCCTTACCAAACCCAGTAAGTCCAACCAGCCATGGACTGAACCTTACAGAACCAGGGGTTGGAGAAGCCTTTTCTCTTCTCATGTTGAGTATCTCAAGGGTTTTGTTACTGTGGTGGGAAATCAATACACTCATTATAGGAAAGATTCACTGACCCTTGATCAGGAAACTGGCCTCGGTCTCCAGCATAACTTACAATGTGCTGGGGTCAAGAATGAGATTAGCCCATCCATTAGAACCATGGAAAGTTAAAATCTTAACTACACAGTGCAGAGAGTGAGAATCTCTCACACACTCAGGAACAACACTGCTCTTGGACTTTAAAGAAAGTTAAAGACTAGAAAGAAAGAAGATTAACGCTAAGTGCCACTCTCACTTCCTGGCTACTGCGCCATTGTCATGGGGCTGGCATCACTAAGAACTGTCATCCCTGAAACAGAAGTATCACTGGACAAAATCAGGTGGAGAGGAACTGGCCAGGGGCCTGCCAGCATCCCGCCTGTGAAATGCAAACAGGTAGGCAGTGATCAACGGCCCGTTCAAGTCTCCCAGGGGCACATCAGGCATCCCTGAAAGAAAGTGCCATTCTCTTGGGTAGGATCAAGTGGTGCCACTACACCATGGTGGGTTTGGGGGATTTTTTTGTAATTGTTTTGTTTTGATTTTGCATTGTAGCCCAGTTTATTATTATATTTTTATTATTTCAAATTTAAATAATTTTGGCCATATTCTTCTCCCCCACAGCCTTCCAGATCTCCTTCCCCTACCTGCTCACCCAACTTTAAATTCTTTCTTAAGGAAAACAAAACAAAAGAACAAAGCCTCCCCCCCAAACCAATAAAACCACACCCAAAAAAGATTTTTTAAGAATACCAAACAGAAAATCTGTGGAATCCACTGTATGTTAGGCCACATGAAGCCTGCCCTAGAGTGGTTGATATACCCAGTGTCATTCTGGAGAAAACAGATTTTCTATCTCCCAGCAGGCATAAGTGACAGCCCAGTTATTAACCTTTACCCTAGTGACTAGGTTTCCATTCATCCACTCTTTGACTCCTTTTTTTAAAAAAAAGATAACAAAACATAATATAACAGCCCATTTGCTGACTGGCAGTTGAATTTTCTTGGGACTCAGTCTCTTTAATTCTTTGTAAATTCTGGGTATTAGCCTCTTCTTTGATGTGTAGGTGGTGAAGATTTTCTCCCAGCTTCACGCCTATTGCTTATGATGGGTTTGTTTAAGCTATTTATAGTTTCAGGGCTTAATTTTGATGATGCAATTTTTAAAAATTCTTCTATTTCTTAGAACAGATAGTTATGGATGAATAAAAGGGCTGGATTAGGAGGGTCACATGGAGAAGAGGAGGGGAGGGGGCTGCTAAAATTAAGGGCATTCAAAGAGTAGTATGAAAACTTCATACAATAGAAACTTCCTAAAATATATACATTTATGAAGGTGATCTAAAGGAAACTGCCAAATAATGGGTAAAGAGATTCCCAACTAGTCATCTCTTGTCACCAAATGAAGCTTCCAGTACTGGACTGGGTCATATCCAATGGAACCCCAAACCACTCAGGCTGTTGCTAAGACAGTAGGTTATTATCCACAAACTAAGACAACACCAACACAACCCATTGAAGATCTTTGGTACAGAAACATACTGTGGACCCTACCAAAGGGAAACACTGTGTTCTTTCATTCTGTCAGGTGGCGGGAAGGATATCTCTATGACAGTTGGGTCTCATTTCAGAAGACAAAGTATGTGTCCTCTTGGCCAGCAAAGTGCAATGCTGTTCCTCTGCTGGGGGCTATTAGCATTTATGCTATGTTTTGGTAATAAAGTTATCTGGAGACAACTGAGAAACCAATGTTTCATCAACTAGTCCAATTCTAAAGCCTGTTTGGGTGAACACCCAGTCACCTTGCCTGAAATCACCTTTCTCCAGGCTGATTTCTTCTTTGATTAAAAGCCATGACAGTGCTATGGAATAGAGGGAACACCAGGGCTGCCTACTACAGAATAGAGGGAACATCAGGGCTGCCTACTACAGAATAGAGGAAACATTAGGGCTGCCTACTACAGAATAGAGGAAACATTAGGGCTGCCTACTACAGAATAGAGGAAACATCAGGGCTGCCTATTACAGAATAAATGGAACATCAGGGCTGCCTACTATAAGATAGGGGACAACAGAGAGGTCTCCTACAGGAAAGAAGAAAAGACAGCAGAGTTGCAGATCTGCAAGGCTTATTGAGACTGACTGACATAGGTCAAGGCTGAGCTTCTTGGGACCATCACAGAGAACTCTAGAACCTTGTTCTCCATGTGTAAGTCATCCTTTAATAATTTTTAAACTATCACTTCAAAGAGTGTTGGATTATTAGGCAGCGGTGACTGTCCATGTCTCAAGGTATCTTGTTCTTGTCATTGTTGTATGTCTGAGCCCCTCATGAACGCTCTGCACCTTTCTTTCCCCGGTAACACACATGTCCACACACATTCCAAGAAATGGGTCTTGGACTCCTAGTGCAAGGCCAGGGGTCCCAAAGTAAGAAACCTTGAAGAGACTCTAAAATGGGTCAGTAGCACTGTGGTAGTGTGAATGTAATTGGCACTATTAGGAGGTGTGACTTTATTGGAGGAAGTGTGTCACTGTGGAGGCAGGCTTTGAGGTCTCGTATATGCTCAAGCCACACCCAGTGTCTCAGACCACTTCCTTCTGATCAAGACAAGGCTTTAGCGCTTTCTCCAGCACCATGTCTGCCTGCTACCATGTCACACCATGATAATAATGGAATAAACCTCTAGAAAGTAAGCCACCCCAATAAAATGGTTTTTCATTTAAAAGAGCTGCCATAGTCACAGTATTTCTCCACAGCAATAGAAACCCTAACTAAGGCAGGGGTCCAAGTAGCTTTTCCCCTTCTTCCAGACTCACCTGTATGCTTAACAGAGTATGACGAGCTGTGTTGTCTGCTTTCCTTTTGTGGAGTATGCACTGACATATTGTTGGTTTTCTCAATACAAAAACAAAAAGCCAGAAACAAAAGATGGGCATGGTAGTACATGGCCTGGTACTTGGGAGGCAGAAGCAGGCAGATCTCTGTGAATTTAAGGCCAACTTGGTCTACAAAGTTCCAGGAAAGCATGGCTGTTAACATAGAGAAATCCTGTCTCAACAAACAAACAAAACCAAAAAGGAACAAGTTTTAAAGCTGTGTGTATATATATATATATATGTGTGTGTGTGAGTGTTTGTGTGTATGTGTGAGTGTTTGTGTGTATGTGTGAGTCTATGTGTGTGTATATGTGTGTTTATGTGTGTGAGAGTGTATGTGTGTGTATATGTGTGTTTATGTGTGTGAGAGAGTGTATGTGTGCGTATGTGTGTGTTTATGTGTGTGAGAGTATATATGTGCGTGCGCGCTATCTGTTTATTTGGATCTTCTGAGAGATAAATCACAGTGTCGGCATCTTCCATGTCCTGGCTTACCCACCTGCAATGAATTCACACAGAACAGAGCATTTCAGTTAACCTCACCAACAATCTCATTTGCAGGCCGCGGTCATGGTGAAGATACTGCCCACGTGGAAGCCACCTCAGCAGTTTTGGAAAGTTCTGATCCCTTATCTCTAAGGACTCATCTGCCTCTTATCACTAAACTTCCATAAACTACTTGTTACTGTGAGGCCTAGCAGGGATTACTAGCTGTCATGGGGCTTTTATCATTCGGCCCTCCTAACAGCAGGTAAGCTCAAAATGTGACAGAATTAAGAACCCAAAGGAAAGGATTCCCAAGGGGTGAATCCCTGTCTCCAAAGCACAAGAGCATCCGACACAGAATGCAAAACATGAATCTCAGGCTTTCCTAAAATTTTTCCTGCCTTCTCTGGGCTAAAAATATGAAAATGATAAGTATCTGCTAACTGCAAGTTCTGACCAGTAGAGAAAATCAAGCAGAAAAAGAAAATGAAAACCAAATCATGAAATGCAGCCAAATGAGGGAAAACACATACACACACACCCCACATGCATGCACACACACAATTCACTCACATACATATGCCCATACAAACACACACATACAGAAACAATAACACACAGGGGAGAGAGGAAAGCACAGGTCACCGCCACCCTTCCTGAGTTTTCTGAGACAGTCATATGATTGTTTTGTACGGCATTTCTAAACATCACAGGAATTCCTGGAAGTTCGGCTAGGGAGAGAACAGTTTCATATCCCAGGGGTCACCCAACACTGCTTCTATTTCTGGGCATGTGTGTACACAGAAACTCACAAACAGTCCTGGTGACCTGTAGCAGCAGCGGTTGCCCAGGTGACCAGTCCTTAGTTTATTTCTCCATGTCTGATTTTTTTTTTCCCAGTCACCTCTGAGACCAGCAGACTGACTGGCACAATAAAACAAAAGGCAGTTTTTATTGGGCAGTGCTGAATGCCCCCAAACACCTCCGATCACCATTTTAGATGTGCATCCTTTAAAAATTTTAATGCCTTTGCAATTCCCTAAGGATAAGTCCACAGTTTCCTCATACTTTAATAGTCCAAACAGGGGCATGTTTGAGAATGAAAAGCAAAGCTACCAATAATGCTGTAACAGCAGCCATAAGCCAGGGCTGGAAGACCAGGTTGTAGGTTGTTCCCTACGTGCCAACCTGGGTAGTCAGCTCTGCTCTTCACTCCATCCTCTGCTACTCTTCTCTTCCAGCCACACTATCATCCTCTGGGACTGGGAGAGGGCATTCTGACGCTCCCTCTCACAGCATGCACAGAGCCCCCAAATACCCTCAGTGTCTTGTTTTGTGACTGTGGCTTCAGGTCTACAGAGTGTGAAGTCCCACTCAGCAAATAAGCTATCAGGTTTTGTTCACTCCGGGCCAGACCCTCAGCTCCCCAGGGCTGGTCATGTATGAGGAGGCACTGGATTTGGCAACTTCAGGACCACTTTCAGACGTCCTCCTGAAGGCTTCTGCCTTTCTGATGCTGAAGTGAAGTGAGTGAAGGCTCCCCAGAGCCCAGGAGGCTCCTGACCTAGGTCTGCCATATGGGACTAGTGCTACCCCATCAGTGCTCAGAGAGCCCACCAAGGAAGAGACTATAATGCATTTATCCAGGTAAGGCATCCAGGAACAGTGCTGTGAGTGAGGAGGGACACAGACAGGGACACACACACACACACACACACACACACACACACACACACACACACACAAGGCTCCAGACCCTCATCAGAAACTTTGGACTCAGATGTGCCAGATTTCAGAATACTTCATTTGAAAAGGGCAGTATAATGTGATAGTGCTGTGGACAGGGGAGGGGGCTGGTGGAACACCCTATAACTGCCACACTGACATTTTTTTCAGCAGAAATGTGTGAATATTTGTACCTAGGAACTAAACAAGGCCTTGAAACCACTTCCCATCCCTTCAGGCCAGGCTCTGCAAGCCCTTTAATTCAAATCAGGTCAGAATTTCTACCAAAGTGAATAAGAAATGAGTTTTCAAGAGCTTTTGGATTTTAGAATTGCAGGAAGGCCAATTGTAGATTTGTAACAATGGCCATTGCATAAACATGACCGTCCAGGCAGGGTCCCACGTTCATAGTGCAGCATGCAGAGCACAGTGTACATCCTATGTCTGCCACATTCATAATACTTATGTAACATACCTCGGTCTTCAAAACAACTCTACAATGACCACAGGAGAGGAAACAGTGGAGCTTAAATCTGACTAGTGAATAGATGAACTGGGAGCATGCGTTTGCTACCTGTGGAAAGGTGTGGAGATGCAGCAGGACATACATTTGCTAAGGTGGCTGATGAAGCACATGGAACTGCCTGACTCATTGCCCTTTCCCACATCTGAATAGCCTTGGTGTTTACAAATAGAACATATAAAGTGTGGGCTTCCTTCCCAGTCACAGATAGCTAGGAGAGTGCCAGGTTCAGACCAGAATCATAACCACAGTAATCCTCTGGGGGATGAGGACCAGGAAACACAGTCCTTGTCTTTCTGGGTGTAAAATGTGAATGAGGTCCAGGGGAATTATAGGGCAGCCACACAGAGCCTACAGTTACAGTGGAGAACAAAATCAAAACATGGAGTATTGTCACCCAAGGAACATTAGGGCGCAGGCAGAGTACAGTGCACTGGCCTCCAACCAATTAGTGAAGGAAACTGAAGCACAACAAAAATTAATTTTATATGAGCTGCTCGCATTTAACTCCAATAAATTCACATCATAAAACTGAACTATTGTGACGAACCATCAATGAAACACTAAAGATAGGAATAACATCTCTATATGCACAGCCAGTCATTCTGACACACGTCAAACATGGCCGCCCAGGCTCCTGACTGTGATCTGCACAAGGTTAACATGATCTGCATACGTATTTTAGGTGTCCCACCAATATCTTGCCCCTCTGCTCAAAGTCAAGGTCTAATGAAGGCGGCATTGGGCAGAAAGCGTTTGCAGATCAGTGGGATGCACTTGGATGTCAAGCGTGAAAGCAGTCACGCATAGGGGATTTTCGCGGAGGGGAGGACAGTACTCGATGGTCTTCTGGTGGGAACACAAAGGACCTGTGAGGGTGGGCTTACTGACCTTTGTTCCTTCTTTTCTCATTAGCATCATCCCAGTTTTATTCAGAACACTAATATGCCTTCTTCAATCCACTCCTCTTGGCTCTCTTGAAGTCACAGATGTCCATGTGCGATGGCTCTGGTGAGGAGAAAAACCCAAATAGAACTCTGTTTTATTATTTCTTAATGAAAGAAAAATACAGTTGATAAGGAAAAGCCTTCCCACACCCTTCAACGCAGACCTGATGACTAGGCCTTAGGCTACCTGGAATCACCATGGTAACAAAAGCCAGGGTGTTGAGTGGCTCTGATGAGGACCTGAACTAGCCTACTTCTAGATTTGGTATCGTGTTAAACAAACACATCTCTGCTTGTTTCAGCCGCTATTCTTGGGGTTTTCCATTATTTGCAATCAAACATTCCTAACAGAAGGTCCGGGACAGAAGGCTGTACTTGAAAGTCTGAACCTTAGGCAGCGTCACCATAGAGACCTAAGATTCTCCACAATTAGTGATTTGTGCGGGTACCACACAACCAGTCTGCCAGACAGTGTCACATGATATGGATCATCATTGGATGCCAATGCAGGATGGGATGAAGGACTGGTGTTCCAGCACATGCTCCCCATCTTTTTTTTCACCAGCTGAATGAACCCTGAATATGTGCTCACATGTCCTTTTTCAGCCTTACAGTATGCCCCATTTCAGACTCACCTGGGCCAACACCAATGTAAGCTGGGTAAATTTATGCAGGCCCCACCCACTGTATAGACAGCTCAACTGTTTCTAGCCCCACCCAAGAGGCAGGCGATTTCCATAGGGAAAACAGATTGAAGTGTGTCTGACTGACTTTAGGGCATGTTCAGTTACATTATTAGTACCTTCAGGCCTTTTGGTCCTCTGTAAAGCCTTCACTTGTAAATAGTGAAACTTAATTATATGCATACATACACACATATGAGAATGCACACACACACACACACAAACACACACACACATCGTGTATTGTGTTATGTGGTACATGTTCATGTGGGCTGCCCTAGTTAGGGTTACTATTGCTATAATGAAACATCAAAAACCAGTTGGAGAGGAAAAGGCTTATTTGGCTTACATTTCCACATCTCTGTTCATCACTGAAGGAAGTGAGGATAGGGACCTGGAAGTGCGAGCTGATGCAGAGGCCATGGAAGAGTGCTGCTTACTGGCTTGCTCCTCAAGCTTGCTCAGCTTGCTTTCTTATAGAACCGGGACCACAGCCCATGGATGGTACCACTCAAAATGTTCTGGGCCCTCCCACATCAATCGATAATTAAGGAAATGCCTTACAGGTGTTCCTACAACCCAACCTTACGGAGGCAGGTCTGGTTCATCTTAACTATTTCATCTTTATATACATGTAGTTTTTAAAATATTTTTATTGAGGTTCCCTCCTCTCAGATGACTGTATCTTGTGTTAAGTTGATACAAAACTAATTAGCACTTGGGTATATAAATGTATGTGTGTTTCATGTGCATATTTGTGTGTGTGTGTATGTGTAGGGGACAAAGGTCAATACCAGATGCCTTCTTCAATCACGCTTCATTTTTACTTATTTTTTAAAAAAGACTGTGTGTATGTATATATGTATGTGTGCATGTGTATGTATGTATATGTCTGTATGTGTGTGTGTGTGTGTTTATATGCGTATATGTTTGTGCAGGTATGTATACATGTGCACGTATGTGAAAGTATATGTTTGAAAGTATGTGTGATGTGGGATGTCTTTGTGTACGCTGTGAATTACCATTGGATAATAAAGGAACTGCTTTGGCCTATAGCAAAGCACCTTATAGGAAGGAAATCCAAGCATAGATAAAGAGGAAGGAGGGTGGAGTCACAGAGACACTTCAAGCTGCTGCTGAGAGAGCAAGATGTAAAAGCACAGGTAAGCCACAAGCCACATGGCAAGACATAGATTAACAGAAATGGGTAAGTTGTAAGGATAGCTGATAATGAGCCTAAGTGACATGCCAAGCAGTTTGTAATACATATAAACCTTTGCATCATTATTTGGGACTGGACTTTGGGCCTAGGTCAGGCCAGAAACTTATTACAACGTACGTGTGTGTGTGTGTGTGTGTGTGTGTGTGTGTGTGTGTGTGTGTGTGTGTGTGTGTGTGTGTGTGTGCTGGTGCCTGAAAGAATCTTCTGGAGCTGGAGTTATGAGTGGTTGTGAGAAGCCTGATGTGGGTACTGGGAAATGAACCCTCATCCTCTGTAAGAGCATCAGGTTCTCTTAACCACCAAGCCATCTCTCTAGGATTTTCAGTAACCTGAAGCTCCTGAGTCTGGCTAGGTCAGAGGCTCAGTGAGCTCCAGGGACCTGCCTGGCTCCAGCTGGCTCCAGCTAGCTGCAGGTCTGGGGTTGCAGGCTATTATTATTTTTTAAAGAAGACAAAATGAGAAAGAGTCCCTATATTACAGTTTAGATCTCTTTGAGAGCAGGGTACATTTAGAAACTATAAATGGTTCATGAAGGTCTAAGATAAAATTACATAGGTTGGCAGGGGAGCATTTTTTAGATCATATATCAAAGTGAGTGTGACTTTTTTTCCAACAGCAACTGGGAGCCACTGAGGGAGTACAAACATGGGGCTGCCATAACCAGAGCTTTTATTTGGAGAGGCCACAGGGCTGCACCATGGGAATGCACACTGCAAGGTGGTACAAGGCCAGTACCACCAGCAAGCAATGATGTAGGCCCAGATTAAAGCCATGGCGAAAGGCAGATTGGAGAGTCTTTAGGAAGCTTTAGCAAAAGGGTTTAGTGACAGATTGAATCTAAAGGCTAAAGATGAAGGGATTAAAATGACTCCAGATCTGATGGGTGGTTCGTGGCGCTGCCCACTAAAGCTGAAAATGTAAGAGGGTCAGAGCATGAGGGTGCAGGAGACAGATGAGAGAGAGATGACCTGTGCACTCTGAGTCAGCTCCTGGAGGTAATCACCTGTGCGCCAGGCATCGAATCTGAGCACTAACTTATGGATGCAATTAGCAACTGAAGTCACAGGCTTTACTGTCATCATCCAATGAAAATGCATAAAGTAAAAAGATGCAGGAGCAGAACCCCCAGAAACCCCAGAATCAGGGATAGTGCAAGTCTCCCACAAATTGAGGCATATTAAGCCCTTGTTCCCTTGGTAAGTGGTACCATACTGGGGAAGGTTCTGGAGACTCAAAGCAGGTAGGACCTAGCTGAAGAAGAAATAAGGTCAAATTCTTAAAGGATACATCTCATCCCCTAATTTCATCCCATGCTCCACTTCCCGTCTGAGATGAGGTCACAGCATTCTCTGCACACATTCCCACTACACCAAGACCCAAGAGCTGTGGACTGAAATCTCTGCACCCACGTGCCAAAACAAATCTCTATGTTGTTTGTGTCAGGGATTTGATTATAACTTCTCAACAGTAAGTAACACAAGTTGGGTAGGCGAGCAGGGTAGGGGGCCCAACCAGGAGCACCATAAGGACTGAGTGTTGACATCCTTCATGTCTCAGAGTTCAGCTAATGTGCCCCTTGGCATTACTGACCAAGGAGTGGCTAGGACCGTAAGAAGGTAAGCGAGACCTCTGAGTCATGGCATGTCACCTGTCCCCATAGTACAGTTTAGACTTCATGCAGTAAAGTCTTTGCCTCCAGCCTGTAGGGGAACCTGTAATAGTTGGGGTCTAGTGGGAAATATTTGGACCTCAGCCTCTCCTCTCTTGTGCTGCTGGCTACCACATGGTGAGCACTTTTGTACCATCACATTCCCAACCTATATCACCTCTCCAGAGACCCCCAAACCACAGACCAGATGACCATGCATGGAAACATAGGAAACTATGAACTCGGAGAAGAGTTTCCTCTTGATTATCTCGGTTGTTCTGTGAGAGCACCGAGAGCAAAGAAACAGATGCTGGCAGAGAAGAGGGAAGTGGAGCAAAGGCAGGGAAGGGATCCACACTGATGAGTGATTCTTTTATGCTATGGCTGGTTCTAGTCAGCATGTCTTACTTAGAAATATAAATTCCCAAAATATATCCAACAGGGGGCAAGAACTACAAAAGGCTGAGTTACCTGACAGGATGAAA
Organism: Phyllotis vaccarum; assembly: GCA_033318265.1. Classification (NCBI taxonomy): domain Eukaryota; kingdom Metazoa; phylum Chordata; class Mammalia; order Rodentia; family Cricetidae; genus Phyllotis; species Phyllotis vaccarum. The sequence continues at coordinate 30,796,281 of JARWLC010000014.1, forward strand.
TATGTGCTAAACGGAGATATAAAGAATGAACTCATAAGGAGGGGAGATTAATTTTGGCTGGGCTGAAGCATTGCTTCCAGAAGGAAGGTGGCGGCTGAGCTGGCACTTTAAGGACTGGGAGGCTTCAATAGGAAGGAAAGAGTGCACCCTAGGGGAAGGAAGAAAGCATTAGGGAAGTGGTGACAGTCTGGCTTCTGTCCCTCCTAGGCAGGTTCACTCTTATTAACTCCTATCTCTCGGTGGACCCAGGCCCCTTTTGCCCTGTGGCAGTATCCCAGCCACCCCACCACGGCCCTTCCCACTCTGTGTGGAAATGATGTGTTGATTGGTCTGCGTGTCTCACCAGACATTTGCATAAGCCTGGCACAAAGCCTGGGCCAAGCAAGAGCTCAATGAAGTTTCCCCAGCTCACAGCCACATTGTTCTGGCACAGCATCTAGGGGAGGAGGAGGAGGAGACCCAGTAGGGAGACAATATTTTCTTTACAGACCAGGAACTGGGGTGGAGTCTGAGGTGGGGGACATGCTGACGGGTCAGTGTGATGACTCACAGGCATGGGAATATTGTAACATTTTAAAAATCTATAATGAAATATGCGCATCCTAAAGTTTAGCATGTTAGGGGTTAGCATGGCTCAGTGGTTAAGAGTATCGGATGTTCTTGCAGAGGAGTCTATTCAATTCCCCAGCAACCACAGCTGTCTGGAACTTCAGTTCCAGGAAATCCGACACCCTATCCTGGCTCCCTCGCATACCAGGCATGCACGTGGTGCACAAACATATGTGCAAGCAAAATATCCATGCACATATAATAAATTAAATTTTAAAAAAGAAAGTTTAGTATTTTAACCATTTTTAAGCATACACTTTTGTGGCACTAAGTACATTTACATTGTTGCACTATGATCAACACCACTCATCTCCAGAACTTACTCTTCACCCCAGACAGAAGCTTCACATCCATCCAACAACATCCCTATCTCCCTCCCCATGGCAACCACCACTTAATTGGTTTCTATCAGCGTTATTACTCCAAAGTATTTATACTCCGTGTATTTTATATCATGGGATCACATGGCATTTATTCTCTTGAGAATGTGCACACTTCAATGTGCTTTTAGCTAATCAATAGACTACTAAAATACTTTAGTGGGTGTGGATGGGAACAAAACATGTATGTGCTGTATGATGAGCAGATATCAACTGTTAGATGAGAGAATTCTCAGACTCGAATAAAGTTTTAGGTTTCTTCTGATATCCTGCCTAGAATAGGGGATGGCAGGAGGGAGGTCTCAAATAAGGAATGGGTTCACTGTATCAATAAGAGGCGACACGTGCTTTGTAAATGAGAATAAACTTTTTGCTCCCATTAAAGAAGGAGTTGTTACTGAACACCTACTGTGTGCTGGGTCCCTTGCATAGGCCCATTCTTTTCATCATCCCAACAGCTCTATGTGGAAGAGACACTTAACAGTCCCCTGTTTACGAGTATAGGCAGGCACAGACAGGCAACCTTCACATAGAGAGCAGGTCATTGGTCCCTTACAGGAACTCACAGAGTATATAATGTATAAAGAGAAGACATGTGTGCCACCACGTACAGAGTGCAAGGGCAGAGATGCATGTGAAAAAGTGAGGACCCCTAATAGTACTAAAATCCAGGTCAGACAGGCATTTTCCTGGAGGAAATGATGCCTTTGACTTATTTTTTAAGACATTACTACTTTGCAACAAAATGCACAGATATTAAATATGTTAACAATTATATGCACTTGTGTAGCTACCTCCAAAATCAAGCTGGGGCACTGGCTTAGCTTTTAAGTACACTGGTACCTATAATAGAGGACCGAGATTCAGTTCCCTGCCCCCACATGGCAGTTCACTACCAAAGGACTATAGTGGACTCAAGAACTGCACACATGGCTGGCCTAGCCCTTCCCCCATTCACTGTAAAGATTTGCCATCCAAACTGGCTTTAATAAAACCTGAAGGCAGGAAGTAGAGGCAGAGAGACAAAATTGAGGATGGTGGGAAAAAGAAGGGCAGAGAGAGCAGAAGATGAATGTGCCACGCTGATAAAGGCACCACACATGGCAAAGTGTAAGTAAGGAATATGGGTTAACTTAAAATGAAAGAGTTAGCTAGTAACAAGCCTGAGCTATTGGCCAAGCATTTAAAAGTAATATTAAGCCTCCAAATCAATTATTTGGGAAGTGGATGCCAAGTATTTGGGAACAGGTATGTGGGAGACACCCCAGCCTTTCTAAAAAACCAAAAAACCAAAAATTTAAAATCAACCAACCAAACCAAAAAAAAAAAAAAAAAAACCATTGGATTATCTTCCTAAAGCTAGACACCAAGGTCTATTCCCTTATTTTGGCCGCTTCCTCCTCCTGAGGCTGACTACCATGCTCCAGTTATCAAAGTATTTAAGGCCAGCAATCAAAAGCCCTCCCCCCCCTTGGCTCACAATTAACATGCACAATTAAAGTTAAACAAACACCTCATCCTAACACAGGGGTTTCCCCCTTTACCTTTGCCTATGTGTGTCTTCTCTCTATCCAGAGGGAGTCCTTGCCCCACTCTGTTGTCCCCTTCCTCTTCTCTCCCATCCTCTATTTCCTGTTTTTGTCCCTTATTCCCTGTCCTCTGTCCCTCTGAGGTAGATATATCTCCTTTGTGCCAAGAGCTTGTGTTTTTTCAACAACTCTCTGCAGCTCCAGTCCTGGAGGACCCAGTGCCCTCTTCTGGCCTCCCCTGGTACTGCACACCCGAGGTGCATAGACATTCATGCAAGCACATATAAAATTGAATAAAATAAAACACAGCTAGAAAATCTCCCTGTGCCTCTTTAGGGCTCCCTCTCTCAGTTTTTCATTTTTAATATAAATTAGTTTTTTCATGCTCTTGGGTCTCATAAAAACAGACTCTTTGGAATGTGTGCTGTTGTGCTGGTCTCTTTTCCTGAGCTGAGTCTTACACAGAGCTGGCAAGGCAAAGGTGTGGTATGAAGAAACAGATCATAACTAACCTGGTTAATGAAAGCCAGAGCCTGGGGAACTTGGTAGGAAGCAATATAGGTGGGGAGGAAGGACAGACAGACAGACAGACCAATCATGAAGGCCTTTACTTTTATCTCATTATTACAGGTCTTAAAATAGCTTTGGGTGTATTGAGATTATACACTGTTCTGCATACTACCCTATTTCAAACATAAAAATATTAGGTCATGGGCATCCAAAGTCTTCATTATATAGATGACCATGTTGAGGTTCAGAAAAGCTAAGTAAAATGTCTTAAGTGATGGGCTAGGAATCAAATCCAGCCCTGTCTCGCCATGCCCTGCCCACCAGTAGAAAGCTATTTTATAGGGGAAGGAGGTGGGGAGTCATCCCCACCAGAAGCTCTGAAGGCTGGAAGGCTAGAAGTCAAGAGAGTCCATGGTAAGGGACCCCGCATTTTTGGCACCCCTGCTCCTATTGTGTAGGTGATGCTAATGACCCAACTGAATGTCCCAGACACTGAGGGGAACAAATTAAAAAGATGTAACCATGATTTTTCTGAATTCCCCCAGCAGTCAATGTCAAATCTGACCTACACTGCCTATATCGGGTTTAAATTATCTTCTGGTAGCCGAGAGTACTCTGCAATCTTGAGAACAGATATTTTTTTAATCCCCAGGATTACCAAAATATAGATTCTGTTTATTGTTTTTACAAACCAATTCACTTTCTTATCTCCCCCCCACTTCTCACACCCCTCTCTCTCTTCTGTGTGGAGAAGCTGGGGGTGGGGGATGGGGAGTCAGATCTGGATCCATGTACATGCAGTACAAACATTCCTCCACTGAGGTACAACCCTAGTTGTATTCATTTTTTCAGATAGTGTCTGGTGGCCTGGAACAATCCATATTCTCGTCTCAGCTTATTAGGTAGTCGGGAACTAACATGCCAGGTTCATGTCTTATACTTCAGCTTATTTTTGGAGACAGGACCTCCTTCATCCAGGCTAGTCTGAAATTCATTAAGTGTCCAAGAATGACCCTGAACGCCTTCATCCCAGGTGTGCAGCATTATCACACTCCATTCATGCCATGACTGAACCTAGGGCATCTTGAACATCAGGCAGGCACTCTATACTCATGAGCTACACCTCCAGCCCCCATGTATGTCCTTTGCCTACATTCCTTATATAATGAACTAAGAATACCAGAACTTAAATCCAATTCTGGACTTAAAATCTGCTCTAAAATGTAGTAAAAATAATATTGGAGGAAAGAGACAATAACTTCTAAATTTTATTCATTTTATTTTATTTTGTGTGTGTGTGTGTGTGTGTGTGTGTGTGTGTGAATGAGTTCTTATGTATGTGTGTGAATGAGTTCTTATTTGTACCACATCTGTGCAGGCACCTACAGATGCCAGAGGGCATTGTCTCTCCTGGAACTAGAGTTACAGGTAGTATGAGCTGAGTGCTGGGAACCCAAGTCCTCGCAAAGCAGTAACTGCTCATAAACACTGAGCCATCTCCCCAGCTCCTAAATGATGTATTTTAAAATTATTTCTTGAGGTTACAATATAATTACATAATTTCCCTCTCCTTTCCCATCTCCGAGCTCCCATAGCCCCTCCTTGTGCTTTTCCAAATTCGCATTTCATTCACTGTTGCTACATACATTTATGTATTTGCATATACACACATACTCCTAACTATGTAAATACAACCTGCTCAGTCCGTATCATGTTACTTTGAATGCATGTTTTTAGGACCGACCAATCGGTGTACTCTTTGCTGAGGCAGACTATTTCTCCTGTTCTCAGCATTCCTTGGTTATCTATAGCTCTTTATGTAGGGTTGAGGACTTCCGGGCTTCCCTGTCCACATTAGCACGTCTATTGTTGACCGTGGTCAGCTCTGGTTTAGGCAGTGCAGTCCCAATGGTCCCGCCTACACAACAACCCCCTCAGCTAAGGCTCAGGCTGAGGGAAAAAAGGGAGGGAAGAAAGATTTGAAGAGCCAAAGGATCCCAGAATTTGCTGTGAGACTGTCTTCTATGACCGTCAAAGGCTGCAGCCATAAAGTCTCAGCAACACAACTGCCTGACAATATTTTTAACCTAAAACTTAGGTGGAGGGAGCCTGCTAGAGAAGGAGGTTCCTCAGTGATTAAAGCATTAACTGAAAGACTAATAGTCTATGGTCAGATCCCAGTACCATGTAAAAAGGCATCCCAGCACAGGAGAGGTAGAGAAAGCGGTCAGATAAAGGAGAGTTTTCCAGGAGCACATTGCCAGCCTGTCTAACTGAAAAAGCTCAATCCAGACTCAATGAGAGAGACACTGTCTCAGGAAAAAAAAAAAAAAAAGGTAAAGAGCAATAGAGGAAGGCATACTTGCATATTCAAAATATATGTGCATATAAAAACAAATGAACACTTATTAAATACAAATTAAAAATTATATAAAAGCACGAATTTCCTTGTCACATCAGAAGATTAATATTTCAAAGGTTCAAGGCCCTTTTCAATGATTTGGCAATACAGTACACAGGAAAACAAACATATTAAGCTTCCTTTAATGATATCTCTTAACCAGAAATAAAGGATGCTAAATTGCAGTTCTTATCTCTGCTTTATGAAGGGCTGAAATTGTCTTCTCTGGCCTGGAAAGCATGCCCATTTTTCTCACACACCCCTTTCTAACTTGGCACGACTTCCTTCACAGATTTCTCCCTCCACAGAGGTGGCCCCCACACACTACAAAGCCAGCACAGGGTCCCTCAGACTGTAAGCCTGTCCCCTCATGGTGACAAGGATCCTCTTTTTGAAACTACTTACATATTGGGGTTTCCTAAGACTGTGTCAACTTTACGTCCCTAATGCAATGCTGACAAGGAAGCCTTGTTCAGTGATGGATTACTGAGTGAATGAATGACCCTTCCACAAACACATACAACCTCAAGTATTAATTATTTAAATGGAGACAACATTTAGTGCCTGTCAGGGACAAGAACAGGTATGGATGGGATAGAGTCTCCACAGAAAGTCTGGTGAAAGCAGGGATGCTGGTACCGGGACACCAGAGCCTGGCAAGCTCTGCCTATAGGGAGGTGGGGCTTGGAATGAGCTCCTTGTCACTTTCTCCTGAGCACCACTTGTGTACACAAGGAAGAGGTAAGCAAAAATGCAACTTGGTGCATGTCTTCATATAAACTTCAATGAACTCCCATAGTTTTATATAAATTGATGTATGCTCATTACAAAAGGGTCTTTCTTAAAAAATGAAAAGGAGAAATAATCTAATCTATAACCCTAGTACCCAGGGCTTCAGGACTTTAAACAGGTGTGTCTGATAGAAAGTTAGAGAAGCATTTGAATTTTACTGTATAAGGCATTAAAGATACATAAAAAAGAAAATAAAATTTTGGAGTATTCCTTTCTAATTCTGAAAAATTTATCTAATTCTTAAAATAGCACCGATTTCTGTGGGGACAGTGTCAAGTTGAAAATGGACCTTCATGTTCCTGGGCGGTCACATTCTAGCATCCTCTTTTTCTTCCCTGTGTCCCTGACAGGTGTGACATGGTGTTTAGTTTTCTACCTTAACAGAGACAGGCCCCTAATGTTACCCTACTTAACACTGAGTACCAGACCCTGTGGTTTGGCTGATCCTGTCAGCAGCGAAGGGTCAGAGACACAGCTGCACACTGTCACTCTCAGACCTCAAGGAGTCCCACCTAATTTTTTTAGGGACCTCGACTCAGGCCAAAGTAAGATTCAACACAGAAAAGAATTTTAGGCTTTGTTAGTTTGAAACAGCATTGAAGATTTTATTGTACCCATTGAGAAGGAAGTCTTGCAGGTGAGGGCTAAGAAGAAAGAGCCATGTTCAGAAGGAGGCAAAACATGCTCATTAGCATGAATATGAGTTTCCCTAAGAGAAAGCCACAGAGAATAAGACATAACCAAGCATAGGAACAGGCTCTTCAAGGGAGTCGGAATTAACTGTACTTAGCATCAGCCATATAAAACTCTTGTGTGCCTCTCAAGTTACATCTCGGAGGGTTGCCAAGAAATCCTTCCATTTTTTTCTTTTGTATTGATTAATAAGTGATTGTCTGACCCTTCCACAAATACGTATGTCAGGCACTAGTAGTTTAAAGGAGAAAATAGCACCTGTCAGGGAGCACCAAGGATGAGGTGGGAGGTGGTGGCCTTGGATGGAAAACCAGGAACCACCAGGGGTACACAAGAAGTTTAAAATGGTTGTGCCCTTTTCCCATGGATGCAGTTTCCTAGACAACGGCAGGCTTACACTAGGGGAGGGAGAAAGATCTTGAATAGTTGTCAATTGTGCTGAATTTTTGCACCTTTGCTGGCAGAGGCTTCAACTGGATTCGTGTAAGAGGGGCTTCCCTTCCCATATTCCCAAGATGTAATAGAGAACAGATGTCAACATCTTGACCTAGAGGCCTATGACCAACTTAGGCTGCAGAATTAAGGCATAGCTAAAGGCAGCTTAAGATCAGAGTGCACATACACAGGCTCTCTCTTCTGCTTCCTGTTTGCCCTTAGATAAAAGACCTCATCTGATCTGCTGAGTTTCAGCACGTGGGCCAGTCCAGCCTTCCAGGAACCACACAGTTGTTTAATCTCTATATCTGTGACTGTTTCCATATAAACCCTTTAATAAATATTTAATCAGTTGCTAACAATTATTATATTCGCTACTTCTGGTGCCCAAAGTTCTCTCCTGCCTTAATCTAACACTCATGGCCAGTCTTCATTCCCTTTGGCCATTTGAAAAGTCCAATGCTTAATTAGTATCTTTTGCAAAGATATGGTTTTGTGCTTGGCATTCTTTTGGCCAATAAGACAGAAAAGGAACATCAGTAGCCCTTGACATCCCCTTCCCCTGTGTCCTAGTGGTAGACCAGATGTCCAAAGCTGCATCAGCTTTTTTCAACCATAATGTGTTAAGCCTGAGAGTGTTTGTGGGAATGGCCGAGATACTGGTCTTGATATAGTTGAATCAGTCACCTTATGTGAGAACCATTCATCTCTGCCTACTTTAGCAATAAGCTAGAATAGAAATAGGTTTCCACACCATTACATCTACTCTTCAGAGACACCATCTTAAGGTCTACATAGTATTCTACAGGGATGTACTATAATTCATTTAATCTTTCTGTTGTCTATATGACTTTCCCCTTTATTTTAATAAGGGATAAAGAATTTTATAAACAAAAGTCTGTATATATCCATAACTATTTCCTTGTAATAGATTACTGCAGATAGAATTTCTTGGCTAAAGGGCTTAAATAATGTTAAGACCAATGGCAGCATCCTTATACAGGAACAACTATTTTTTAAAAAAAAAGATAGGTTAAAATCAGAACTCATTACTATTTACTTCTTGTCTCTATTTCTTAGGTTCCTTTTACTAGTCTCTGTTTAAACTTGTAACAAATAAAGATGTAGATCTTGCAGGGTAGACAGCTGATTTCAATGTTTTGATTCCTTTCCCAAACAATGAGGTATTGCTTGGCAGGACAGTGCTTTCTAATCCACACACCACACATCTTTGTGGCACTGTAGCCTGGTCTGGTTTTAGCAGAAGGCTCTTCAAATGAAATCCACACTGAATATCAGTCTGAGTTCAGAGAACAGCTACAAGACAAATGAGTGGGCATGGACCCCAGAGACAAGCTTTGGGGAGAAACACATTTTAAAGGAAGGGAGAGGAAAATCACAGAAAAGGAGACACCGCCCCACAACCACTGTTTAGGTGCTAGAGACTTGGGATCCCTTAAGCTGATATGCTTAGACATGTGTGTGTGTACATGGATAGTGTATGCACTTAGTGTGTGTACACGTGTACATGTGAGTTCACATGCACATGGATGTTGGAGAGACAGAGACACTGAGTATCTTTCCTAATTGCTCTTCACATTTTTAAATTTTATTTTATTACTTTATTTTGAGTCAGGGTTTTCACTGACCCTGAAGCTCATGAGTTTGACTAAGGTGGCTGCACATTGTGCTCTGGGATCCACCTGTCTCAACCCTCCCACACTGGGGTTTGCATGCACTCAGGCCTGGCTTTTTATGTGGTCTTTGGGGATCTGAACTCAGGTCCGAATGCTTGTATACCATGCTTTACCTGACTGAGCCTTCTCCCCAGCGCCATGCTCGGGTGTCATATTACAATGAAAACCTGACTAACTGGTTACCTTAATGAAGACTCTAGGCAGAGCATAAAAGGCTATAAAATGTTGAGAATTATTATGTGTCTTCCAATTCTAAGTAACAAAGGGTGATCAATGCATACCATCATAGCCCTTTGAGGCTCATAGATCCAGACAAATAGTGAGGGCTAATATGTGAATGCCTATGTCCATTCCGCCAGGCAGTTTATATGCATTTTCTCATTTCGTCCTTGTGGAAACAGATTAGGATAGATGCTGGGCCATTCTTGCTTTGCCAGAGGCTCGGAGTGCTCACACAGTTTGTCCAGGCTGGCCTGCTTCCAGGCTTCCCAGTGCAAAGATGGCCGTAAATCACAAAGCAGAGCCTCTCATGTCCAGGAGCTCAGGAACCCTCTGCAGCCATGTTTCTCTTTTCTCCCACTTTCTCTGACTCACGCTCTAGACCTTGTATTTGAGGGAAATGAATTGTGCAGAGACAAGCAGAGATTTATATCCCCCACAGGGCCGAGTGTTTATGGGAGTAAACTGTGTCAGCAAGAATTCTGGAGGAATCCTTGCAGCCTGGGAACAGGTTGTAAATCTTCAGGTCCCACTAGGCACTGTTTCCTTGGCAACTTAAGTCACAAGGCTGATTGAAGACTCTTGGCCCAAGTGAGAAGCACAAGGCATAAATACCTCACTCTGCTAAATCAGGAGCTGGCGAAGCCAAGGGTGTCTGCCAAACTTCAGCCACCAGCAACAATGTGCAGGCACTGACTGGCACAGTCTACGAGGGTGCTCCCCCTCCAGTTACACTCCTAGCCAGGGATGCAACAGCCAATCAGAAGCAAATGAAGTGAAGTGAGATAAAGGATAGAAGAAGCCTGGCTTCAGCCTGACCTGATTCAGAATGGTCCTGGAAACAGCAAGGCATAACTGGAGGGGTGAGAGTCAGTAGGTTTCACACTTAGCAGAGTGAGAGGTGACACCCTGGTCCCACGTATGGGGAAAAACACCCCTCTGCAGGAAGAAAAAAAATCTTGGGATCAGGCCATGAACCAAAAAAAGCAATGAAGCATGCTCAGTGTTGTACTGCGTGGGTAAAGCCGGAGACCACCTGGGAAAGGAGGGGACCAGCCCAAGTAGTTTCCATGGTGAATGCTCCCCAAATGAAGAAATAAAGGCTGGGAGTGTGGCCTGTTCAGACAAGAAGCCTGCTGAGTAGTTTGAGCTGTGACAGTATCCACACAGTGACAGAAATGAGCTGCTCGCCCAGAGCCACCTAGGACAGGAGAAAGGGAACATGGCTGTGTAGGAACTGGTGGAGATGAGGATCCCCGGGGAACCAAGAGAACTCTCCACCTCTGACAACATCCATCTGAGAACAAAGCTATCCACGGTCCAAGGAATGGTGTGCCAAGCTGCTCCTAAAAGTTAGGGAGGCAGGCAGGTCCCTCCATTAAAACAAGAGTTTTTCTTTAAATGAAGAAGAAGAAGATTGATTCTCTTTCAAGCACACTTTTGGTGGCCCACAAGGTAAATCTCTCTCTCTCTCTCTCTCTCTCTCTCTCTCTCTCTCTCTCTCTCTCTCTCTCTCTCTCTCTCTCTCTCTCTCTCTGGGGCAGGGAGATCTGATTAACACATCTTACCGAAGATACAGCCCCTTGCGTCTTCAGTTTTCACTGGAAATTTTATACAATATCTAACATTAGCAGCATTTTCTCAAAAATTCAGTGACGTTTTCTAAAGGTCAGCAGAAACCAGAGAAGTTTTTGACTGTATGGCATGGGGTGAATATCACCAATAAGAAATCTACAGGCTAATCCAGGTCTCCAGAAAGAAATCAGTCTCGGGGATAATCTTTGTGTGTATTCACGGGGTCCATAGACCACCCTGCCCTTCTGATCTGGATTTGGTTTATGACTGACCTATGCACTAAACTCTGAGGTTCACTCTCATCCATCTAAACCCAAAGCAATGGGCCTTCACTCCTGTAGACTTGCCCTGTACTGGAGTGGTGAAAACATAGTCACAGGGTCTGCAGTTGCTCCCAGAAGCAAGCATACCTGGCCCTTTTCTTCTCTGGGCAGCTAAAGTTTTAGACACAGAGAATAACACTTGCAGCTTGTGGGTTCTGTCTTTCAGTGAACAAGAGAAGGCACTCTCCAAGCTTTCCCAACAAGGTCTGACCACCCTGTTCCAAATTGGAAAGGCTATGGAGAGACACAGCAGCAAAATGAACCTCAGTGGTTTATAGCCAGCAAGACCTGGATCCAAAGTCAGCCATCACTGTTTTGTAGCTGGTCACCCTGGGGAGTCATCTGGACCCTGGAAAAGAACAGTATTTTCCTCACAGTGTTTTGATGAGGATTAAATGGCATGTAAAACCTCCAGTATACTGTAGGCATTCAATAGATGGCAGCCCTTTCTGTTGCTCTGTGAGATTCAGGCCTGTGATCAGGGCCTGGCTTCTCTTCTGATTCCACCAGATTGCTTGGCTCAGCAAATGCAGGGACACTGACTTCAGGAGCACAGAGTGCTGGATTATAAAGACACATGGCAACAAATCACACGGGGCCGAGCAGGCTGCCTCAGCAAACAGCCTCCCTGGCCCTGCACTTGCTCTGTTGCATGAGCTGTGAAGCCAAGCCGCCTCCATGTCAGAGTGGATGAGGGCCTGGAGATGCAGGAGAGGGTATGCAAACCACAGTTCTAGCAAGATGAAGCAGAAGAGACACCTGCAGGCTACAGTAGGATCCATTACACGTGCGTGGGCAACCCAACAGTGTTTTCTAAGGGCCTAACTTTCTATCCAAGTGACAGACCACATGTTGGGTACCTCATTGGGTGCTAGGATACAAAACTCAAAGGGGCTCCTTTCCTCAGGTGGGAGGGGTTGCTGCTATGGTGGGGGTACCCCCTGTGTAGGGAACCTTGGAAGTTGGCTTGGGACACCCCAAGACAGAATTTTCTCAGCACAAATTGGCATGGGGTGGATATCATTAAGAAGAACTCTACAGGATAATCTAGGTCTCCATGCCCAGAGGGACAGAGAGCAAGGAATAATAGACAAGCCAGGAGACCGTGCACAAAGAAGGGGGAGGGGGGAGGGGAGGAGGGAGAAACCAGAGGGACAAGGAGTACTTGTCCCAGGGGACAAAGGATGGCTTCTGGATAGAAAGGAGACAGAAGTGGCTCATAGGCAAATGGCAGTTTATAAAGGTAAAGGGGGAAAGCCCATGTTAGGATGAGGTGTTTAATTTTAATTGGGCATGCTAACCAGGCTAGTCAAAAGGGACTTTTGATTGCTAGACTCCAATACTTCAAGCTGGACCTTGGTAGTCAGTCTCAGAAGGAGGAAGTGGCCAATAAGGGAACAAGTCCTGGTAGCTATCTTTAGAAACGTCATCTAATGGTTTTTAGTAAGACCTGCCAGAGCCACATGCTCGAGTGGGCTAGCATCCCATCACCCTGTGTGCTCATGAGAGGTCTGCACAAAGGCCCAGAGAGGGACTTACTAAAGCATGCACTTCCTTCCTATCTAGCATTCCTGTAGTAGGAGGTTTCTGGCCCGGACTTTCGGGCCTAGCCTCAAGGTTTAGGCCCTCAGACCCACAGACCTGCAGAGACACACAGATGCTTACAATAGTTTTGGGCTGATCGGCCTAAGGCCCAGGCATGTAACTTGCTAACTCTTTACCCTTAATCTAACCCATGACTCTTATCCTGTTCAGTCATGCAGCTGGTACCTTTTCTCAGAGCAGCATAGTTGTCCTCTGCATCTTCTGGCTTCTCTCTGGCATTCTGCTCTGTTCTGCCTGTTCCTAGAGTTTTCTTAGTTTGGTAGCCCCACCCACACTTCCTGTCTGCCTTTGGCCAATCAGCGCTTTTTATTAAACTCATAGGCGGGGACAATTATTTACAATGGAACAACCTAATCCCCCTACATATCCCTATAAAGTAGAAGTTTATATAGTAAACATGTGGGTCTTCTGAAATCAGAAAAAGTAAATAAAATCCTAAGAGAAAAAAACAAATTCTCATGTCCCAATGATAGCCAAATGGCTTAATATGAATTCAAATGACCCTTTGCGTGTCCAGATGCACAGAGATCAAGACTTGGGGGTTTCTAAGTGTTTTGATGTGGAGAAGGATGGGTGCCCCCCCCCCCCCCATTGCCTAGATGGAAGTCAGGCTTTTCTCTAAAAGGGACACTTGGGCTAGGGCTAAACACTCCCCAAATGGTGACTTAACAGTGGGGTGTAAGTTCGCACACTATCGTCTAGAGCCCCCAGTGATAAAAATCAGTTTCCAAAAATGGTCACTAGTTGTCAACTCACACAGAGAGAGAACACTCAGAAGCGGTTCCTGTTTGCAGGCAGGCATCCTGGAACCCTTTGAGGAGGCTTTCAGTCTGCAGGCGTGAGGATTCCAGGAGGGCCACAGGTGAGACAGGGGAGATCAGGAGAATGAAAGCGAAAGGCTCTTAGAGTGGGTGGGAGGCACCTGAGAGGCACAGGGTGGGGCTGGGGAGGAGAGAAGCCAGGAAGAGTCACCCTATCAGTGTGGCCAGGTCGGCGTGGGAGAGTGTGAAGAAATGCTCCTCTGAGCAGAACACTGGGATGGATACACACATAAGAAGAAGTCGTTAAAATTCCAGTTTCTATAAATTAGTCCATTACGAAGGCCAATAGAACCATGGGAAAGGCCCCTGAGAAGCCATCTTTATCCAGTTTCAAACCAAACCGCACCTCCATACCCCAGTATCTCCTGTACAGGTTTTTCTTCTTGATGGCTCTCATTTTGCCTCCCTTTGAAGACCAATCCTCCTCTAAGAAATGGCCAGGGAAAGTCACTGGTACCTTTGTGTGAGTTTATGAGGACATGTACCCTTTCGTTGGCTTCTATTTCGGGCCAACTCCAGAGATCTCACCTAGAGGTTTTGCCTCAGCAGGCTGACATGAGACTTGGGGTCCATCGTCCTTGGAAGTTTATCTTCTTTTGAAATATCTGAACAATGGAGGAAGATATCTAAGAACAGCTCTCCTCGTCAGGATCCATATTTGAATTCTGAACCATGGATAGGGGAGGAGGAAATAACTCTCTGGAAGATTTCCTCAAAGCACATCAGCACAGAAACTGAAGAGAGAGCAATTTCCTTGTTAATCTAATCAGTTCTAGACAAGAAAACTAGACGATTCTACTGAGAATCGGCTGCTTCAATGATCTCTTTGGCTGTCTCCATCCATCAAATTAATTCAAGATTCTAAAGTCTCATTTTATATTGTTTTATATGAATATTACTGTGGCGGGATTAAATGCTGAGGACCCAAGTCTCCCGCATCATCTCAAAATAGTCTGGCAGCCAGAGTGTCTCACCCCTTCCTACAGTGTCCCTGGCTCCTGAGGGGCCACCAGAAGGGACCCGGCTTCAGCCACTACCCCTTCTTGGGCTGGAGCATTAGTAAGAAATGTGTTCATCTGAACGGCTTTGAGTAGGGTCTGCATTTCCCAAACTAAAAAATAAGCAATGTGAGGGCACCTGCTAACTGACAGGAGAACAGGCATTTCGTGAACATCATCACATCTGAAAAGGTAATTAAGAGCTGAGTGAAAAACAGCAACAAACATATTTAAAAAAATAAAAACCAATAAATCAGTAAGATCAAACTTCCTTTTTTTTTTTTTTTTTTTTTTTTTTTAAACCCATCGGGTAGGCAATGCTTACTGAATTCTTTCCAGTGTGGGAGAGCATTTAAGACAGCAGATGCCCGTGGGAGTGGAGATTGCAACATTCGTTCAGAAAGCAATCTGAACTCACGTTTGAAAATGAGTATACACTATGATTTTACAGTCCCACTTCCAGAAATATATCCTAACAAACAAATATACACAGAAACATGAACAAAGATAATCTTTATAATGGTGATCGTCAGAGTTGTAAGCTGTAAAAAAGACCACGTGGGCATTATGTTCTACAAAGGAGTGCTAAGGAGGCACTAAATGTAGAGGAACGCTGATTCAGAGGCATATTTGTAACGTGTTATTAATGGGAAGGAGTTATGAAATTTATATACATCGGTGTATCAAGTTATTCTACTTTCAATAAGCATCTGCACACATCATGAATATAAATTAAAAGTGCCAGCTCGGGACAACCTTCCTGTGGGGTGCCGTCTGAGCAACAAGAAGGTAGAAACTGGACCTCCCCGCTGGCTTTTGCAACCCAGGCACCTGCTCGTTTGTGTGTGTGTCCCTGTGGAGGGTCTGCTTTACCACTGGTCTTCACCTCTCATGCTCTGTGATCATTCACAGAGGTTGCTGAGAGTTGTTGAAAATGACTTGTTAATTTGAACTGTGGACCTGGTTCAGGCCCAGTGTGCAAAGAAAGCAGATTGTACCACAGGCGTGATTATCTACAGGTGGTGGCATTTTATGAGTGCCGACCTCCTGGCTCCTTTTGGCTCATGCTATTTTCTAGCTTCTATATAATGAATGCACGTGTTGGGTGTGGTTTCGAGAGTAAATATAACAGGAAACAGCCAATGCACAGGCAGCACTGTCGCCACCTGCTGGCAAATACAGAGAACAGCCATGGCGATTCAAAGAGCATGCCCATAACAGACGGTGATGGTGAGGGTTGGGAGGGACAGGAGCTCGTTTTTGGTTTTCCGGTTGTTTCCGTTCAGATCTAGGGACTTTTTTGCATTGGAAAACAATATTAACAGTATAAGGCTTTCTTTACAGTGTTACTTGGAAAGAATTCCACTCTTCAGGAGCAAAATAAAGTCCGTTGCTTTAGTCTAAGTGCTAAGGGAAATCATATCTTCTGCCTCATGTAGCATCATTCTTATGGACATTTATCCAATATTTTAGGGACTATATCTACGCTAGCCCCTTAAAACCATCTGGAAGGATGCTTCAGTGAGTGAAAGTGCCTGCCACCAAGGCTGGTGATCTGAGAGTTTGCTCCCCTGGACCCACAAAGTAAAAGGAGAGAATCGACTCTTGAAACTTGTTCTCTCTCTCTCTCTCTCTCTCTCTCTCTCTCTCTCTCTCTCTCTCTCTCTCTCTCTCTCTCTCTAACTTAAAATAGTTTCAAAGTTATATTAAAAGAAGGCTCTGCATAGGGTTCAAAGTCTTAGCATTGCCCACGTGTGGCTTTCCTGTCCTCCTGTGGCAACCCCGTGCTGTCCTCAGTAACATCTATCGCCACTATGGTGTGGTGTTCCCTGCACAGTGCAGAGGAATCTCTTATCAAAGCATCACCACACTACTATATGATAGTCAAGGCAGTCCTTCCCAGGGACCACCACTGACCAAATATTTCCCCACCTTTTTATTCACACTTTCTTTTAAAGTTTTATATTATATTTTTTAAATGTTTATCTTATCTTATGAATGTGGCTGTTTTACCCACATGTAGATATCAGATATCACATGCCTGGTGGCCACTGAGGCCAGAAAGAGTGTTGGATCTCCTGAGACTGGAATTCTAGATGGCTGTGAGCTGCCGTGTGTGTGTGTGTGTGTGTGTGTGTGTGTGTGTGTGTGTGTGTGTGTGTGTGTGTGTGTGTGTGTGTGGAGTTGAACTCAGGTTTTCTGGGAGAGCTCTCAACCATGGGAGCCATTTCCCCAGCATCACCACCCCCACATTTTTATTTTATTTGTAATTGTGTGTCTGTGTGGGGATATGTGCACATGAGTACAGATGCTCACAGAGGCCTGAGGGATTGCGTCTTTTGGAGCTGGAGTCACAGGCAGCTGGTGGCTGAACCCAGGTCCTCCACAAGAGGAATGATCTCTTATCTGCTGAGTCACTGAGTCACCTCTCCAGCCCCTCACATGGTTTCTGTAGCCTGACAGATGACACCATCTTCCCCAGAGTATGTGTCTCTTTCTTGAGTCTTGGTCAAATGCTCCTTCAATAAAGCTTCCCTTAATTTCTCTATCCACAGTTAAACACGTTGTTCTGTTTGGTCCTCAAGGACATGTGTGAGCTTACATCATGTCAGGTGGCTGTCTTTGGGTGTTTTATGCTAAGTGATTGCTGATGCTGATAAAAGGGATACAGCTATTAGGCCCACACTCTCACTATCCCTGGGTTTCCTACAGAACCTGAAGTATTTCAGGCAAACACAACCTCAGCACAGACACACAAAAGCAGCAATCACACCAGGCGATGGCACTGGCTTCTCCCATGCTCAGGGTAGAAAGCAGCACCCGACTTTTAGAATCTTCCACAGGTGCACAGACCATCTCTCTGCAAGCTCCTGTTTGCCTCTCCCTCAAAAGACCAGGAGGCCACTGCCCTCCAAACACCCATCCGTCTTCTAGGATTCATGATCCCAGATCTTTCCATCCCTGGCCTTCCTCCAGGGGAAGAAGGTGCTGCAGGGGACACCATCCACCTATTTGCTATCACTCCCTCACATAACGCTGGCCATATCCATGAATTATTTATACTTTCTCCTCCATTACAAATATGTTTCTTGGGGTCCCTGTTTAAAATTAATAATGACAATTCCACAGTTTTTTAAGTAGAAAGGATATTTGCTATAATACATGTACATTTGCATCAAGGGCCTTAAGACCTCACACACTCAATAACACACAGACTTATATGCACACTTATATGCACAAACCAACATTCATACAACACACTACCACCACACACAATTCTCTGCTCCGTTTACTATTTATAAAGGCAAAAACCATTCTACCTGCATGTATTAGGTTCCCTTCCTGAATAGGATGACTGCACCTGTTTGCTGAGAGCAGCGAAATCCAGATAGTTGGAGACAACCCCAATTTGCTCTGCTCCCCAAGTCGCCATCTCCACAAAATGGAAAGGAGAGAACAATGAAGTTACCAAAGAATATCTGTGATTTTTTTTTTTTTAAAAAAACTACTGTTTTGCAAAAGGCTACTTTAATAACAAGAAGGGCATATTCTCAGGGTGACTTGAATAAGATTAACTTACAAGTCTTTGTTTCCATAAACTTTGCCATGGGTCTGCACCGGCTCAGAAACATGACCCCAGGGACACTCAGCCAAGAAACATAGTTCTGGAAAGGCATCAAAGAAAGCCAGAGTAAAACCAGAGCAAAGCTGTCCATAGTTTCAGCCTGGAACCACCTGTAGCACAAATATTCCCTCTCTATTTTATCAGCTAATCTTACCTGATTTTGTCTTTTTTTCAAGACAGGGTTTCTCTGTACAGCCCTAGCTGTTCTGGAACTCACTCTGTAGTCCAGGCTGGCCTTGAATTCATAGATTTACCTGCCACTGTCTCCTGAATGCTGAGATTAAAGTTGTGTACCAGCAGGCCCAGATACTCAGTTTTATTTTTAATGGAAGCCTGGGATCACTTCTCTAGGAGAGAGCATTTGTACCATTTGACATTAATAAAAGACATCACTACATTATGCCTAGTGTTGCTTGCTGAAGACCAACCAATCTCTCTCTCTCTCTCTCTCTCTCTCTCTCTCTCTCTCTCTCTCTCTCTCTCTCTCTCTCACACACACACACACACACACACACACACACACACACACACTTCGCCCTTCTTCCCTCTATCTCTAACACCTATCTATCATCTATCAAGATCATTTTTCAGTCATCTATCTATCTATCTATCTATCTATCTATCTATCTATCTATCTATCTATCTATCTCTTTTAGACTGGTAGATGTTAGAGCCATCACCAAAGTAAGCTTTTTTTTTCTCTTTGACAAAATTAGAAGAATTGAAAGTGAATAGAAAACAAATTTCTTCCACATATTCAGTACAGTATTATTAAGATTTGGAAGCAGGCCCATCTGCAACCATCTCTGGTGGTTCACAGCTCAGTTCAGAGCAACAAATTCAAGATACTGTAGTGGCTAAAACAATAGAATTTAGCATACTCATTGGTGTCTGGTTCTACGCCCAGCAGCATAAAGCAAAGGACTCCATGGTTGGTGCTAAGACATGAGCAAATGGTCACACAAATTTTACTTGCACTCCGTATTTGTATGTGTACACACAAATTAAATATATGTATGTGTACAAATATCCATATCTACACACGTTTGGTAAAGGAAAACACGAAGTATCATGGTGTTGCTTACAGCTAGGGACTTCCCTAGAGAAGGGTGTCAGGAAAGAGCTTTGTGGAGCTATCATGGTCAAAGTGTGAGATTCAGCAGGTTCAAAGGCCACAGGCAGAATCAGGACTACTTAAGAAGGGCTACAGAGTGTTCCAAGCAGAGATAATGCTGGTGTGCAGAAGGGGTTGGGCTGTTCAAGGAGCTGAAAACTAGGAACCCGAGGAGCCAGAAGTGAGAAGAAGGGAGACTTCTCTCCCCACAGATGTACCTTTGCATTGGTTCTTAGAAAGCTTTCCTCAAAGAGAACTCCACCTTTTGTTTACTGTCCACACACCATATCAGTGCAGAGAGAGGATTCCATCACTCCAGCACTAGACAGCCCTTAAATGACTGGAGAGAGCTGGAGCGGCTCTTCCTGCTACCACCACCAAGCCTGGAGTCCTCCTTGGAGGAAGGCAGATCCCCTGGTGCCTGTTTCTGTCAGGAAATTTAAATTCAGTCTTCATCTCATCTGAACTTTCAGCCTTGGTTGCTTGTTAGTTCCATACTGTTTTGATTCTCTACCTTCCAACTGCCTCTCTGGACAGAATCCAGGTAAGTCCTATTTGTTCAGGGCCTGAGTTCCCTGAGAGCTAGGAAACTGCAAATCTGTGCCACTAATAATATTTATTCTTTTATTTCTGTTTCTTGTACTTGGATAGCAAATTCTCTTGTAAGGGTGGGCTTGGGATCTTTTTCAAAAGATTCATTTACAAAGAAGGCAAAGAAATTTGAGTTCTTATAAGTAGGAAAAAATAGAGTATTTGCTATTGAAATCAATTTTGCACTCCTTTGGAAAAACATGGGACATTGTGGCCATGTCGCATGCAACAGTCTTGCTTGGAAGTGTTTCAGCTTAGGACTCAGACTGCCTGCCCTGCAGGAGGTGGGGTGGGAGGGTGTGCTGTGTGCTGGATGAGAAGGGCACTCTGCCAGGTAGGATTGAGTATACACTTGTGGAAGCGGAGTGAGGGGAGAAAGCTTTACAGGAAGGGGGAATCTGAGTAAAGCACATTTCCCCCTATATCCTGAATGAAAAGGAAGTGGCCTTTGGGAACACGTGTGTAAGCTGAAGTCCCCCGGTGTCTCCACCTCTCTGTCCCTAGTCTCTCTGTGGAGCTCTCAGAAGTTTAGCAGGTGTATTTCTAGCCGTTCATACAGCTCCTGTTGCAAAGGTAATGGGAAAGTGGGGGTTTTAGTGTCCCCATTCCCCTTGAATGTCTTCTTCCATCCTTCCTCCAGCAGGTCAAGGAGCAGAGACTTTCTCCCTGCTGGCACTGCTGGCACATTAGAGGAGCTGAATGAAGAGGTCTGATCAGAAGGCTTTAAGTAGGTTTCCTGTATTTCCTTCCTTGCCTCTGTGATGGTTTAAATGAGAAATGTTTCCCTTGGCTCCCTGCTGGTTGACTCCCTTTGGGATAGTTTAGGAGATGTGCCCTTGTCAGAGGAAGTGTCCACTGAGGGTGCTCTCTCTGTCTAGCCACCACGACTGGCTGCTGACACGACTTTGAACACTCTGGAAACATAACCCCAGATAAACTACTGCTTCCAGAAGCCGTCTTTGTCATGCTCTATCACAGCAAAAGAAAAGTCACTGACACAGCTTCCTACAGTGTCTTTGCATCTCCGAAAATATTCAGAAAAGTTCTTCGAGTCCAAGCAGAGCAACCCCCAATGGCAGCAAAACAACAGATATTACAGATAGACGGAAGTTTTCAGCCTCTTGTGGAATGTGCCAACCACATGAACCTGTAGGCCGTCCATCATCTGGGCTGTTAGACGGACAGCAATGGAGGGCAGAGGCCATGCCCATTCACCTGTCATAGCTTCACTGTCATCACCTACAAATGGAGCGTTAGACAAAATGTGCACAGATTCACCTCTTGAAGATGCCGCTGGCAGATGTTTAAAGACAGCTTGGGAGCAGAGCTAGGGTGATTTTCACATCAACTCTGCTTTTTCTTCTATACATTCCTGGTTTTCTCCAGCAAAGGTAAATGTATTTATTCAGAAAGCTATTGAATTTTATGTTGGATTTAGAAAGGATCATAGAAACTCAGGCAATCATCTTACTCCATACTCTTAGAACCTGGAGCCCAGAGAAGCCTCACAACAGTGCCAAAGTGGCTTGGCTTGTGGGGAAGCGAGCCGAGGCCATCCTGCTCCTGCTTCGCCGCCAAATAAACTTTCTTCCAGTCTGTCCTTGATTCCTCTTAAAAGACACCAATGCCTTTAAAGGCCCCAAACCTGACCTAGAGCAACCCATGTTGTCCCGTGAGTTTATCTCCCTAAGTGGCACATTTGAGAAAGCACTGTTAGTCTCAGAGCCACTAAGTAGAGCCCTCTGGCATCCTGACAGGACGGTATCTGCCATCTCTACACAGCAGGTGGCTCTGTGCCCAGGAAAGGGGAGGCTCCACATTCATCAAGGTGGTGTACAGTGATTACTACAGGGAAGGTGTATGAGCTCATTAGCTTCTCATGAATCAGGTGACTTGGGGGGGTGTCTACTGTGGCCCCAGTGCCCAATAGACATTGCTCAGTGTGGTAACTTCAAACTGTTTCATGATGAATTCGAATATAAGAAAGAGAATATTGAAAACAAACTCCTATGCAACTATTACCCATTTTTAATAATTACTGACTCTTGATTATATTCCCAGCACGACCTCCCTCCCCTCTGGGAATTCTAAAGCAAATTCACAAGTGGATAAGTATGTATCTCAAAGAGATAAGGACTCATCTTTAAAAACACAATCACATAACTATTATCATGCCTAAAATATTGATGACAAGTCCTTATTATAACCATTAATCTTTTTTGTTTTAGTGTCAATAATTATCTCACACTGTTCTAGACACTATCCATTATATCAGTTTATATTATACTAGAAGAGAGATGATATCACACAAGTATTATTTTATAGAGAACTGAGGCGGAGGGTTAGGAAGCAGCTTGATGAAGGTGGTTGTTCTAATTAGGGATACTATTGCTGCGGCACACACCATGACTGAGGCATGGGGAGGAAGGGCTTATCTGGCTTACACTTCAGTATCACTGTCCATCATCAAAGGAAGTCAGGTCAGTAATTCAAACAGGACAGGAACCTGGAGGCAGAAGCTGATGCAGAGGCCATGGAGGGGTGCCGCTTCCTGGCTTGTTCCTCATGGCTTGCTCAGTCTGCTCTCTTATAGAACCCAGAACCACCAGACCTGGAATGTCCCTACCCACAATGGGCTGGGCCCTCCTGCATCAATCATTTATTAAGAAAAATGTCCTAAAGGCTTACCTACAGGTAGATTTGTGGAGGTATTTTCTCACCTGAGGCTTTCCTCCTCTCTAGCTCTTATCAACCAGCATGAGTTAGGATTTGAAACTAGAAATCTCCAACCCCGCGGGTCAAGCCTTAATGCTGCATTGTTACTATGCTGTCACTGTCTGGCACGTTCCCCGATTTTATAGCACAGGAAAAAAACTGTATCTCCTGTAGTTTAAGATCTAGTGGGAGTAGGTACCTTTGCAAGGTCTGTGGAAGCCTGCAGCTCATGCCTAGACCCTGAGAACAGAGACATCAATGTCTTCAAATGCATCAACTTCCCAGACCTTGTCTGGAGCTAGAGCTCTTTGAGGCCTTCATTTCCAAAGCCTTCTATTCACAATTCTCACCAATACCACTTGGACTTGTGGCTCTGGCACATTAGCTCCTGGAGGACCGGCCCCTGATTCCCGTTCAGTGAGCAGAACATCCCAATCCAACAAGAAAAAGGCAGATTTTCAGACAGAGCTTCTGCTGGAAATGAATAGTAAACCCCAATTGGAATCTGATGTGAGATTAATAGAGGGTTTACTTAGGAGGGTGCACAGGGTGTAGAGGCACCTCAAGAGAAGGCATGGCTCCTTAGGACTCACAATACCCCAGCCACGAGGGGGTAAAGGAGGGGTAGTCACCTGACCCAGAAAAAAGCAGGCCTCCTTCAGGAGCTGCAAGCAGGGGATGTGAGATTCAGGAGTGCTCTGGCACAAGAGGCTGAAAAAAATATCAGTATCATGTTACCCACTCTGTTGACTGTAGGGGGATTATGTTGTTCCATTGTAAATAATTGTCCCACCCACTGGTTTAATAAAAAGCACTGATTGGCCAAAGGCAGTAGTAGTGTAGACAAAAAATGTAGACAAAACTACCAAACTAAAAAGACTCTAAAAACAGACAAAATGCCCCCCAAAAAAACCAAAAAACAAAAAACAACTATACTACTCTGAGAAAAGGTACCAAGCCACATGGCTAAACAAGATAGGAGTCATGGGTTAGAATAAAAATAAAGAGTCAGCAAGTTATATACCTGGGCCTTATGCTGATCAGCGCTTTTTATTAAACCAGTGGGTGGGACAATTATTTACAATGGGACAATATAATCCCCCTACAGTTGACCTCCTGCTAGCTGAATCCTGGAAACTAAAGACTGGAAGAATCTGTTCATAGCCTCAGAAAAGTCAGTCTCCCAGAGTTCAGTGCATGGTGGGAAGGATAGACAAGGACCATTGTTCTGTATTTGAGAACACTACTACCCACCTGACTATACTGAACTTCCCAACACATGGGGACTCACAGACACCTTCCTGATGGTACTGAGCTGCTCAGCACATGGGGACTCACAGACACCTTCCTGATGATACTGAGCTGCCCAGCACATGGGGACCCACAGACACCTTCCTGATGATACTGAGCTGCCCAGCACATGGGGACCCACAGACACCTTCCTGATGGTACTGAGCTGCCCAGCACATGGGGACTCACAGACACCTTCCTGATGATACTGAGCTGCCCAGCACATGGGGACCCACAGACACCTTCCTGATGATACTGAGCTGCCCAGCACATGGGGACCCACAGACACCTTCCTGATGGTACTGAGCTGCCCAGCACATGGGGACTCACAGACACCTTCCTGATGGTACTGAGCTGCCCAGCACATGGGGACCCACAGACACCTTCCTGATGATACTGAGCTGCCCAGCACATGGGGACCCACAGACACCTTCCTGATGGTACTGAGCTGCCCAGAACATGGGGACCCACAGACACCTTCCTGATGGTACTGAGCTGCCCAGCACATGGGGACCCACAGACACCTTCCTGATGGTACTGAGCTGCCCAGCACATGGGGACTCACAGACACCTTCCTGATGGTACTGAGCTGCCTAGCACATGGGGACCCACAGACATCTTTTTCATGACACTGAGCTATCTGTCCAGCACATGGGGACTCATAACCACCTTTGTGACCATATTGAGCAAAGCTTAGCTAGACAGACATTTAGTAAAACCTAGAGTTCCAGCTTCCCACACATGTCAAGGTGCAGTCCCCCTTGATGGCTGCCTTTGATATGAAGGATCTGCTCAGTGAGAGAAATTAGATCCAGTTAGTTGCTCTTCAGTTGATTCTATGCCAGTAAAGTCTACCATTCTTCACAGCCCTATATGATCCGCCCCTGCCTACCTCTCTAATTTGGCCAAGGGATCCATCTGGTAGGCTCCTGAAACATTGAACTCTTTGCCTTGTCATTTGAAAAGTTGAGCTCAGGCAGCGTCACCTTCAACACCATCCCTCAGGAGGACTGCCATGATATTGAGGCTAGCCTGGGTTATGTGATAAGACTTTGTCTCGAACAAAACAAAAAACAAATCTCCTGGCTTATGCCTACCTTTGAGACTTTTTATACACTTATTATTTCATATGCTCTTTCCATAGTTAGGAACTCTGCAGAGATCATCCTTGGCCACACAAACTTCCCTCTAGCCCAGCTGCTCACCAGTTAAACACTCTGGTTAAGGTCTTCATAGCACCTGCTGCCAGCCTCAGTTCACTCTGTTTGTCCTTCCTTGCTATAGAACGTCAGTTCCATGGCAGCAGGCTCCTATCTGTGGGACAGAGGCTCTTCCTCTGGCCATCCCTCGATACGGACTGTGGTAATACTGAAGGTTGAGCTGGAGGAAACATGCCCCTCATAGCACATTTCTTCCCAAGCTCTGGCCTCAGAACCCCAAAAACACCTTGACAAGGCCCTTGGATGACTGCATTCCTCGTGTTCATAGCTTTTTAAAACTATGAAGATAGCGTATTCTCTTTGTGGAAAAATTGGAACTCTAACAAAGAATAAGAAGCAAAGATGAAAATAACCTAGAGACAGGAGCTGCCAAATTTCTCTTATGCGGATATTTATCATACAAAATTGGAACCATTCTATTTTTATTGATTTGTGACCCATTTAACCAGGTGGCATGAACATCTTATGGACACCTTAACTCTCTTCCAATCCACATGAATTCAAGGCTGTATGGTATATCACTGCATAGCCAAACAAGGGTTCACTAACAAGTCTCTTGTTAAAAGATATTTCATTTGTGCTCATGTTTTCCTTGGCTATTATGAAAAAAAAAAAAAAACCAATCCCCACTCTTACACATATTGTCATTGTGATATCGTCCAGATGGAGTCCTGTAAGTGGCATTGTTCTGCAAATGCAAACAAACTGCAGTTCTTGTAACTACTGCAAAATGCTTTGCAGAACAAGTGTGTCGATCAATACTCTAGCATGCTACTGTTTCAGTATGTGTATTCCATTCTTAACTACTAATAGATGCTGGTACATATATATGTATATATCCCTGTAGGGATATTGTGTTGTCTCATGGTAAATAATTGTCCCACCCACTGGTTTAATAAAAAGAGCTGATTGGCCAAAGGCAGGCAGGAAGTGTAGGAGGGGCTACCAGACTAAGAAAATCTCTGAGAGCAGAATGCCAGAGAGAGTACCAGAGAGAAGCTGCAGGATGCAGAGGACAACCATGCAGCATTAAAGAAAGGTACCGAGCCGCATGGCTGAACAAGAGACATGGGATAGCTTAAGGGTAGAGAGTTAGCAAGCTATATGCATAGGCCTAAGGCTGATCAGCCTAAAACTATTGGAAGCATCTGTGTGTCTCTGTGGGACTGCGGGACAGTGGGTCTGTGGGTCTGTGGGCCTAGACCTTGAGGTTAGGCCCCCCGAAAGTCTGGGCCAGATACCTCATACTACATATCCCTTTTATTGGTTCAGATTATAACATAAATTACATAATTTCTTCCCTCTGTAAGCATTCTCAAATTCAGGAATATAACCAGCTTAGTCTATATAATGCCACCTGTATATATATTTTCAGGGATGGGTCAAGTGACCAACTTATCAGTATACAGACAAAGGGTAGGGTCATTCTCTAAAGCTCTGAAGATGTATTCCAAAGAATTCCTGTTCAATAATAGATATTTCTGGACGTACATCCAAAAATATTCTTTGATGCTTGTACTTTTTAAACATCTGTAATTCTGTGTTGTAACTTTCTCTTAGTTATAACCCTTCTCTGTTGGGCAACACATTTCTGAAGACTGTCCTTGACCTTTGTGGTACTATTGATGGGCAACATGATGGTGCCCAGTGTGGTGGGTGGATGGATGGATTTTGTCAAGAGGTAAAAGGAAAGGTATTGGGCTACATGGGCAAGCTGCATTCTTCAAGTTTCAGGGCTCGTCTGCCCAGCTGATGCTCCTGCCATGGGGTCGGTACCTCCTGCCTAGTAAGATGCCAATGAACTCAACATACACCTGCTTTTTGGTGGGTCATGTCCGACCAGCTTTGGCTTCCCTCCTGTGCAGCATCAGCAGAGGAGGTATTAAAGCTACTAATTTGGGCTTACATGATGTCTCCTAATGCAAGGATAGCTAATTAATGTTTTAACAGCACAATAACAAGTCCTCAGATTTCCCTTGGCAAAGCAAAACAGAGTAAACAGTACACTGGACCGATCCTCAGCATCCAAACCTGCCAACTGGAAAGATGCAATCACCAGAGGGAGCTGACCCAGAATCAGTGCTCAGAGTTTAGCCCAGTGACATCATGCTGGAGTGATGCTTGCTATCCTGTCACTGGTGCACAGACCTCAACTGTCAGCCTTCAGGGATGAGACCACTCCTTGTTTGTGGGTGTGGTCCTGGTGAGCATCATTGCCTGACAGATGATGGCCCTGTCAGACATCTGGAGACTACACAGACACCAAAGACAGAATGGAGTCTGAGATTCCTGAAAGCCTGCGGCGGGGGGGGGGGGGGGTATTCTCTTCATTGTCACCCTATGGGGTAGAACAAATGGACACACAGGGAAGAAACAGCTGGGCCCACAGCTGGGTAGATACACAGCTCATAAATTCTAAAGTTTAGATTTGGACATAACTCAGACAATCTCATTCCCTATATTTATGCTGTGCTTGCAACACTAAAGAAAAATACTTAATGACTTCTGGGGAATCCATGTTCTGAGAAATAATGTGAATCATAATTTTAAATTAATGAATCTCAAATTGTCACTTATATTCCAAATGTTGGAAGAGATTCTGACTTTTAGGTGGTTCCCACATATGAGAAATCATAGAAGTGAGAACTATTATCTACCTCAGTGAGTCAGCAAAAAGCCACTGCTTTTCTGTGACAGGCAGGCAAGGGGGTGAGGTAAGTAAGCAGGCTCTGTTGCTTTTGCTTTTGAATGTCATCTTGGATGGCTGGAGACAAGAGTCAATCATTCGACGACATTATACACTAATGGCGGCTTATCTGCAAATGTCCCAGAAGCAGCTCCTTCTCATTTATTTGGTGTCAGGTGCTATGGAAACACAGAGGGGGGGTTCCTCTCTCTCCTTGGGAGCCTATTACCAGTGAGATGATCTTGAAGCAATCCTCAAGACAATGAGAGCAGAAGAACCCTATGCCTGTGTGTTGCAGATGTCTAAAGAGATAAGAAAAGAAAGGCCTGGAGGCTGGGGAAAGGAACCAGGAACCAAGCAGGTTGATAATATATTAATAATATTAAATTACTCCTTTATGGAACACCCTTCTATGGCTAAGGTACCCATGTGAACCAGTGAGCTCTTATTATACCCATTTTACAGAGGAAGAAACTAAGACCTACAGAAGTTCAAGTAATTTAGCTAACTAGTAGCCTCCTAAATGCACATAGAACAACATGAATGAATGAACAGGGTTGAAATTAACAAATAACCATTGTCCCAAATGTTACTTGAAAATGAGGTTCATGTCTATAGTACTCTGCTACTACTACCTAATGAGCCATTCTACAAACACTGATCTGAAATGAGAAACATTTTCTACCTTAAAGTTTCTGCGGCTCAAGAATTTGGGGCTGCTTATCTCACTACTCTGGCTTAGGGCAGAACTCCTGGCTGAGTTCACCTAAAGATGTGGCTGTGGCTGCAGCTGTGGCTACAAGCTCTTCCTCTGAGGTAACTCATTTCCAGAGCTGCTGGCAAGAAACCTTGGTTTCCCTGCCTGGGATGCTCCACAGGGCTCTAAGTCCTCATGACATGGGAGGTGCTTTTCTTCAAAAGAAGTAGCCTGGAAAGAGAAAGAAATCAAAGCCCAAGCCTAATGCCATCTCTTCCTTAATGCCAGGTTAATTTTAACTACCAACAAGCAAAGTCCACATGCTATAAAGTAGAAATTGAGACTCCACCTTTAAATGCAGCTAACATTAAGTGCCCATCCTGCTGAGCACTCCAGTCACTCTGCACAGCTCAGAAACACGAGTCACTCCTATCTAAACCCACCAGCATTTAGGGGTGTGGCACATCTTAGGAAAAAGCAATCGTGATGATTTCCTGGGTTCCTACAGTTCCACGTTTCCAAGACTGTGCCTTTTAGCATAGCGACCACATATCCTCAAATGCACCTCTTGATCCCAGAAATTAACTAGGCCCCTTCTAGGAACTCTGAGGAAAAGGGCTGCGGGGGAAATTACCAAAGGCTGGTGAGGACCCTGGGGAGTGATGCCTGGGGAACACACCCCTGTGGAGATTTTCTCTTAAGCCTCAAGTCCCAAGCCACAGACCAAGGTGAGCTCTAAACCCTCTAGGAAGAAGCCATCTTGGCATGAGAGAGACATAGAAAGGAACTCTGGGAGCTGAGAGCAGAGGGGCACATTGTAATTCTAGCACTCAGGATGCTGAGGCAAAAGACGTTCCATGAGTTTAAGGCCAGTCTAGACTACATAGTGAGTTCTACGCCATCCAGAGCTGCATAGCAAACCCCACAATAGCAAAAAAAAAAAAAGACAAAAAAACAAAAAAAAAAAAAAACCCATAAAGACTATAAGACTATAGCTCTTGTTTCCCATATACTATGGCTGTAGAAAGGAAAGAAACAAGCTACCACCTGAGGGGGTCAGTACGAGGGGTCAGAGAAGGCTGGGATGTCCTTTCTGGATCTGGTCATTGGACATCCCCTACACCCCACAGAGACATTTTCACTGATGTTCCCAAATGTTTTGCTGGCCAAGCAGGTACCGGTAGAGTGACGCCTGTACAGTCAATAACTCGAGGACTTTTCTAAAAGCTGCCAAGCCCAACTTTATTAAGCTGACATTGAACAAACATAAAACTTTCATAAGCAAGTCATAGCTCTCTGGGGCTTAACAGAGAGCTTGGCGCTTAGTTGCAAACCTGCCCTAGAAATCAATTTATCTGTACCCTTGCAGGGAGAACAGAGCACCTTGCTATTTACTTTAAATATCAAATCTTCTTAGTGTCTGCACGTTTCTCTGCTCTCCAGAAAGATGTCCTCGGCTGGGGACCTATGTCTAATCCCTGGACTCACATAGAGAAGTGACTCTGCAAAGTTGTCTTCTGACGTCCACATACACCTCATGGCATGCATGTGCACACATGTATGTACATATGCATACAGAAACTTCTAGCTTCTTGTCAAGCAGTGGGAATTTCTGAGATTCTTTGAGTGACTCTCAAGCCTCAATAACAATAGCCTCCGATATTTACTGAGCCCTCAGCAGGCTCCAGGCACAGCTCTGAGTCACTGTACATGTTACAT
Source organism: Phyllotis vaccarum (assembly GCA_033318265.1). Taxonomy (NCBI): domain Eukaryota; kingdom Metazoa; phylum Chordata; class Mammalia; order Rodentia; family Cricetidae; genus Phyllotis; species Phyllotis vaccarum. Next base: position 30,826,525 of record JARWLC010000014.1, read on the forward strand.
TTCAAATTTACAACTTCCCTGAGGGGCAGTTCTACCACAGCCCCATGAATAATAGACGGAGAAACTGAGGCGCAGGGCTAGGGAAGCTGCCCAGGGCTCTGTAGCTGGGGAGATTGCGAGACTCAATGCTTGCCTCTGCATTGCTTGAGCTGCTCAATACATATGGTATCTTTTTGAAGGACTTTATTTTGTTTTGCTTTTCCAATGAAGCCAAGGGTGAGGCTTCCTTCTCCTTACAATGCTAGCAGAACTGGGGCTTGTCATCCGAGGCAGCCATTTACACTGTTGCTCAGGCTGCTGCCTGCACTATTTCCACACTGGAAGGAACTGATACACACAGTTAACTTACCATTGACTCTTCCAGACCTCTCATCTTGAATGGCAGTTTTCTGCTGGTCTTCAAGCCTCCCTTCCATCCCTTCTCTCAACAAGCAGGGTAAAACTGTAGAACATGGGTTTAGAGGACAAAGGTGCCTGCTTTGATCTTAAGTTGAGTCAGTAACCCTGGGCAAGTGACCTAGCATCTGTCTTAGATTCCATCCCTCTTACAGATGATAAGCTATATTTAGTATCTTTTGGATAAAATTCATTAAATATGTAAAATGCCTGCTATATGCAATAGAGTGAAACACTCTGAGGCTCTTGTTCTGTTGTAAGAGCCTGTATCAGCTTTTGGGGGGAGGTTATCTGCTTAGAAGGAAGAGACAGCACAGGTTTTCTGGCTTGTGTAATGTACAGACCACTACCTAAGGGTGGAATGGCGATCATCATTATACAGACTGGCTTGTGTGGCCCTATGCTAAGTCTGGGGGACTTGAACCCGGGGGATCAGAAGCTGCATGAATTCCAAGAGGGAAGTGATCTGGCAGAAACCTACAGATGAAGAAATGAGAAAGAGAATTCTGGGCAGAGAAGGTGGAGAACGTGATATAGACTGCAGCACCAGGGGGCGCAGAGGTCAGAGACATGGCCACAAGTCAAACAGTGGCTGGTGGGACGGTTAAGGGTGGAGTCAGGTTCATGATGTTGAATTTTGCCCTACCCTTTACCTAATGCTTTGCATATGTGATCTATATGATGCTCACCCCTGCATTCCCCTGCACTGATCCTGAGCCAGAGTTATCAGTGTGCAGTGGAGGAAATAGAATCATAGGCATGTGCTATGTTGACATCTGATCCACAGAGTAATTCTGAGACAGAGGCGACAGGCACCATCTCTACTTCATAAGATCTACTAAGGTTCCTAGGCACCTGATGGCCTATTTAACTGCCTCTCGCTGCTAGAGACTCCTTGACCTTTTATAAGTGATATACTGCAGATTTCGTTATTTTGAAAGGAAATAAAATTCAGAAACAACGAGACACCCATAATCATGACAACAGTCCCTTGTCCCTTAGGGACAGGATGTTTCTAGCTAATGCTTATTTAAAGTCTAAGCTGGCCCAGTCCTCAAAGCTTATCTCCTGACTTTCAGATACTTCCTCAAACACACCAGAGCAGAGGACAAGAACCAGGGTTGTGTGGGAGATGATGTGTGTCACGTGGTAAGGCCTCAGCTTCTTGCCCTACAATGTTGGCCACAGTGTTGAGAAAAGAACATTCACAAAACATCTTCACATACCCTTCCCTTCTGGAACCCAGCATGCTGAAACGGAGATTAAGCCCTTGTCACCCACACTGTCACAGTGCTTATTCCACTTGGAGTTCAGTAGAAAACACACAGAAATTTAAGGAGTGCTTAACATTCTTTGTGGTGGAGGGAAAGCAGATTACGGTACAAAATGAGATGAGAATAAATGAGGCCTTTGTTTTGAAAGTCTGGGTGAATCACCATGTTCATTGCAGCACTAGCCAATAGGAAATCAACCCAGCTGGCCCATTAACAGAGGAGCAGACAGAGAAAATATGTGGAATATATACAGGGTGAAATACTATCGGGTCACAGAACATCAAATCCTGCCACTCGGGCTCAGTGGCATGCAAATGGAGGGCATTAGATTAAAAGAGTAAGTTGGGTGTGTGAGCGTGAGCCCGCTGAGACATCTGTCACCTCATTGATTGCCAGGGTTGGTTTGGCTGATCTGGGTTGGTAGATCAGCCTTCCTCAACACTCCATGTTCATTCTTCAGGAAGCTGGGTTGAAGAGGACACCCTTCCTCAAATAGAGGAGCACTGCCCTCAGTCAGGAGTATATAAATAGCTCTCTTCTCCTCTAGCAACTTTCAAACAAGCTCTCAAGAAGACATTGGACACAGAAAGAAAAGTGCTGCATATATAAATACTTACATCTGGAAGCTAAAAAAGGGGTTGTTTTTCTTTTTTAACACAGAGAATAGTGATTGAAAGAACCTGAGAGGGTATGGGGTAGAAAGGGGTAGAAAGTAATTAATGGGTTTAGGGGAATAGCTGGACAAGATTAATAATTTATAAACTTGAACAAAACAGAAGGCTAGGTATAGTTGACAATAATTAATCGGCTATCGTAATAGATAGGAAAGGAGATTTAGAATGTTTTCAACACAAAAAAAGAGATATGGAGCTGGAGTAATGGATATGCAAATTGCCCAACCCATCATCACACACTGTATACACTTATTGAAATGTCATTCTGCACTTTATAAATAGGCATGGTTATTATTTAAACAAAAAATACATTTTTTGGATTAATTGATACAAGTTTGTGCATGGTTCTGGGGTATGTTTGTCTTCCTGGTAGCCTAACCCCCCCCCCCCATATAACTGATGATGATGTGCCAAAGAAAATCAAGACATCTTGAGCTTCCATTCTTGAGGTTCCTTCACAAAGTTTTGAAACTCCAGGAAGAAAAGTCAAACATTATGTTTGTTCTTTGGGTTTAATCCATGTGATTTAATGCCATGTTGCATGCTCATAAGCCCAGGCCATGGTCAAGCAAACAGGAAGTCGTGTGCATCCCTCAACAGGACAGCAGGATACTGGCTATAACATTCCTTTAGCAGACATTAGCTAAGGAAAACAATAGTTCTTTCTGGCTCTGTCTGACTTGCCCTCCACCCAGAACCTGGTAAATGGCTCCTGCTCACCTACCCAGCCTAGTAACTGAGATCTAAAGCTGGCCTTGGGTTTTTGCAAGGAGTCTACGGTCTGATGAAAAAATAAGTGAGACAAGTACCCAGGGTTATGGTTATGGAGAATAAACCATAAAAGTGGTGGGAGAATCCAGTCAGCAAGGGGCCGTGTGCAATAGCTCAGCAAGTGGCAGAGATTTAAATTAATTTGACAGGTGGAACTTTTATGAGAGATTAATAAGCAAATATCTCTCAAGAGCATCCTTGTGTGTGTGTATGTGTGCATGTGTGTTGCCAGAGGATGACCTCCAGGGTCTAACATATAAAAGGCAATTTACCATCAAGCCATATTTCAGCCTTCAGTTCACCTTCACTATATATCTACCAAGCCTGAGATGGATGTACTTGGCATGGTGAATTGGAATTATTGGTTTTCTAAGGTCAGATGAGCAGCAGCAGGACTTTAACACTGGCTAAGAAATAAGGGAGTTTTGGGATAATGTTCTTAAACACGGTAAAGATTTATCACTGGTACTGGTTTAATAAAATGCTGACTGGTCAGTAGCCAGGCAGGAAGTAGAGGCAGAGTGATCAGACTAAGAAAATTCTGGGAAGAGGAAAGGCAGAGCAGCAGACACCAGCCAGACACAGGAAGCAAGATGAGAATGTTGAACTGAAGCAAAGGTACTGAGCCACTTGGCTAAACATAAATAGAATTATGGTCTAATTAAGTATAGTGCTAATCCAGAGTATGCATGAACTATGGGCCTAGCACTTGCTGTAATATTAAGCCTCTGAGTTATTTTATAAGCAGCTTCGAGACTGTAGTTTCTGACCTCTGGGGCTAGGTGGGACTGAGAAACTTTTGACTACAGAGAGTTATTAGCGAAAGTCATCAGCAACTGATAAAAAAGGAATATTATTTATTTAGGGAGTTCAGGGAGGAAAATTGTTGATACAAGAGATTAAACAGTTGTGTGGTTCCTGGAAAGCTGGACTGGTCTACATGGCTGAAGCTGGCCATTTATCCAAGAGCATGAGATAGAAACAGGAAAAAGGTGTGCGTGGGGGGGGGGGGTGTTCTTAAACTGGCCTCTGGCCATACCATGAATACTGAGGCTTCAAGGCCTAAAGGTCACACCTCAAGGTCAAGCAGATTGCGCCTCTTCTCCACTACAGGGAGTCCTAAGAAAAGAAGGTGACAAATCTAGATGGGTGCTCTGGACAGGCAGTAACCTGGGTGCACATGGCCTCACACAGAGAGAGAGAGACAGACGGAGAGAGATACAGAGACAGAGACCAAGGAAGAGACCAAAGCATCCCAAGGATGTTGAAATTCTCTGCTGTTGGACTCAGTTCTAACTCTGTCCATTGAGTAAAAAGTCCCACCAATTTGTCACTCATGAAAAATAAAACATGCTTCATTTCTAGAAAATTGGTAAATATTGACAAATTTCAGTTCTTATATACATGGAAAACAAAACATTCTAATTTTCCTCCTGACCCCTACAGTTTCTACACCCAATTCTCTAATCTCTTCTCAGAATTCTACATGGCATTGGGCAAAAAGTCTGCCTCTATGACATCTTTACCTTGTGGGATGCTGGACTATGGCTGTCAAATGTTTTCTCAAGCAGCTTTATTGGGCTAAAATTTACATACCATTAAGTTCACTTGCTTAAATATATAATTCATTATTTGCTCATGTAATATAATTTTAGAACATTTTCATCATCCCAAACAAATCCTCACATTAGTGGCCACTCCCAATCCTGTCTCATGACCCACTCTCTATATCACCTTGGTAACCAGTGGTCCACCTTCTGTGTCTGGATGGGCCCATTCTAGGCATTCTGTAGAAATAGGATCATACAAGATTGGATTTTTGTAAATGATTTCTTTCACTAAGCATGATTTGGGGGTCCACTCATGTTGTAAGAGGTGTTAGTAAGTAATCTATTCTGTTTTATTTCTAGATATATTTCCATTATACAAAGAGATCATATTTTGTGGAATTTTTTACTAGTCAAGGGAAACCTCGGTTGTTTCCACTTTTTCTGGCTGCTAGTAATGTTGTCACGGACATTGGTGCATAAGTCTGTGTGGCTGTGTCTCCTTTCTCTCCGGTATGTAAAATAAGAACACAATTTCTAGATCCTCTGGGAACTTCGAGTTTAGTGTTTCGAGAAGAGGCTAAACTATTTTCCATTGTTGCACACCTTTTTCCTCTGCAGTGCATTGTGTGAAGGTCTCTCCCCTCAGCATTTGTTATTCTGCCAATTTTACTACCTTTCCTTGTGCCTGTGAAGTGTGGATCCGATTTGTATCATCACAGTGACTAGGAATGGTGAGAATTTTCCCAGCATCGATTGGCTATCTGTGTCTTATTCTAAGATTCTTTCCCCATTTTAAACTGGGTGATTTTTTTTGTTGTTCGGTTGTAAGAGTTCTTTTATACTCTGGATATGAGTCATGTTTACATGCACATGATTTCCAAATGTTTACTCCTGCTTGCTTTTTCTGCTGTGAGACACAAATTATAAAATTTGAGGATGTTAATGATCTTAAAAGCACGTGTTGGCCCACATCAAATAGGGAGGGAAAACTTAGAAGACATTACATTTCCTACAAAAAAAAAAAAAAAAAAAAAGCAATTCGAGTGTCTACTGGTGAGTGTGGTACAAGCATAGCCAGCATTATTAGCCTTAAGAAAGATGGAGAACTTCACTTCAACATGGATGAATCTTGAAGACATCGTGTAAGGAGGAAGAGGCGGGGACGAAAGGACAAACGCTGTGGCAATAGAGTCCCAAAGCTCGTCCACTCAGATTCAGGCAGAGAGCAGTAGGGGTTCCTGGGAACCAGAGTGAGACACAACAGGAAGCTTCTGTCTAACAAGTAAGAGTTTGTTTGAGGAGAAAGGAGATGAACTATACTGGTGTGTCTTTGCACAACACTGTGAATGTAATTAAGGTCCTGGAACCATACCCTCACAGTTTTTAAATGATATGAAAATATGTATAAAAAAATAAAAAGACAAGGGCCTGTTAGAGCCTGTCCTTGGTTCTGGTTTATTGGTTTTCATTTCCCACCAAATTCTGTGCAAATAGATGATGAGCCATGTGGTAGTTTGAGTGTGATTGGCACCCATAATCTCATACAGAGTGGTACTACAGGGAGGTGTGGCTTTGCTGGAGTGAGTATGGCCTTGGGGGGGTGTTGGGCTTTCCTGTCCTCATGATACCACCCAGTGTCCTACTTCCTGTGGCCTTCATATCAAGATGTAGCCTGTATCATGTCTATTTCCACACTACCGTGCTCCCCACCATGATGTTATTACATTTATTAACTATTACTATAATATTAACTATTAAATGTTTTCTTTATGGGTGTTGCCATGGTCATGGTGTCTCCTCACAGCGATAAAAACCCTAACTAAGGCAGGGACTGGAGTATTGTTGTGATAGGCATAAACATGTTTTTGTTTGAAGTAATATGGACTTTGGGGATTTATTTTAGGAAAGCAACGGAATGCTTAGGCTCTGCTTAATGGGCCATACTAGTAGGAGCATGGATGACAGTGGTGCTGAGTGATTTGATGAACTGTGGGGATCAGAAGATTTCAGAGGAGAATGTTAGTTTGTGGCCTAGAGACTGGTCTTGTGACATTTTGGTGAAGAATGTGGCTGGGTGTTTTTTTTTTTTTTACCCTTGTCCTAAGAGTCTGCCTGAGGCTAAAGTGAAGAGTTTTGAGTTAATCCCCTTGGCAGAAGAAATCTCACAACAGCCTAGTATAGACTTTCTCATGTGGACATTACTGGTAACTCTAATGAAGATTTATAAAGAACAGAAGCAAGCTGAGAAGGGTAAATTACAAGAAGTAAATTTTGGAGACAAAAATAGCACCAGTGTAATGGGGCTAAATCCTGTGTTCAAGGAGATAAGTGGATTAAGAAATGGAATCAAGGGAGTGGTGACCTCAGGACAAGATCCCACCAGCTCAATTTCCAACTTGTGGAAGAAACTAAAGAAAAACTCAGAGTTGGTGTCACAGTGTACGCCTCTAATCCCAACACTGGGAAGGCAGAGGCTGGTGGATATCTAAGTTTGAGGCCCACCTGATCTAGAGATCCAGTTTCAGAACTGACAAACTTAGGCAGCAAAGGACAGAAAGCTGAAGATATAATTAGACAAAGGGGTCATGTTCCAGCCTCAGCAAAGCAGCAGAACTTGGCAGCTTTGGACCCATAGTTTTGGCTCTAGAGCTAAGGAAAGAAGAAAGGAGTTATAAAATTTGCTGAGGCCAGGCATTTGTTCAGGAGTGTCCCTGAATGGAGGCCTAGTAGTTACTGTGTGAAGCTGTGAAATTGAAGTCTAAATTGCCTTGCAGAACCCAAGATGTTAGAGATGCCAGAGTCGTGGGATACCTGCCAAGGAGAGCTGCTAACAAGGAGTGGAAGCAGCCCAAGAGAAAGAAGTGTGTTGTAGTCAACAAAGCTGAATGGAGTTGGAGATCTGAAGAGCTACATCAGACATGGAGATGCGGAGTTTGGAGTTTGCCCAGCTGCTTTCAGTCTTGCTGTGGTGTCATATTTCTTCGCTATGCTTCCTTCCCAACATTTTGGAATGGTAGTGTATATCCTGTGCCATTATATGTTGGAAGCATGTGATCTGCTTTTTGATTTTGATTTTATAGGAGACTACAGTTGAGGGATTGCATGAATCTTAAACTTTTAAACATTGTTGAGACTGTTATAGAGTATAGTTACTTTTGAAGTTAGACTAAATGCATTTTGCATTATGATATTGTTACAAGATTATGGGGACTAGGGAGTAAAATGTAGTAGTCTGAATGTAACTGGCCCCATAATGGCATAAGAAATAGGGAGGTACAGCTTTGCTGGAGTGAGTATGGCCTTGGTGGGGAAAGTGTATCCCTATGGATGTGGGCTTTGAGCTTTTCTATGCTCAGAATGCCTCCTAGTGCCCCAGTTGACTTCCTGGGTCCTGCATATCAAAACGTAGCCAGTACCATATCTGCCTGCACACGGCTATGCTCCCTACCATGATGATAATGGACTGAAACCTCTGAAACTGTAAGCGAGCCACCCCAATTAAATGTTTTCTTTATAAGAATTGCCATAGTTATGGTGTATCTTCACAGCAATAAAACCCCTAACTAAGAAGAGCTGAATGCTAAAAAAAAAAAAAAAAAAAAAAGGAAAATGCTTGAAGAATCAGTCAATAAGCAACTGGAGTGGGGGTGGGGCAATGTGTGAGCATGAATTCCTTCCACAAACACTACTAATGTAGAGGGCCTGTCCACGTCAGGTGCTTTGCTGGGTACTAAGGACTTGAAAAGGCCTGATTTAGGGACCCTGCACCCTGGAGATGTGAACATTTCTATCCCAGGAGAAGGGGTCAACCTAACTGAGCTGCATACCTTTCGGATGAGACTCTGCAACAGCAATGCATTCATTCTGACCAGCACTGGGGAAGCTTCAGACCAGAGCCCTTTACACAGCAGCCCATGTCTCAGCTCTGAAAATTCATGACCTCTTATCCCCTTGTTAATTACAGAGGGAAACATTATGCACTTTGAAACCCAGACCATCGTTTTTTTCTCAATGAATTCATGCATATGTTCATTCACAACCACCTCATTTTTCCCCCAAGGCTGCATGTAAAAGATCACCGGCTTAATAGTTTGCTAGTCTATTCATACTGTGAAGTCATTAGCAGCTAAGCCATCCTGCTGAGAGCAAGGGAGAAATACCAATGTGTGACCCAAGAAAAAATAATCTACCACACCAAGACTCTCAACATTATGCATACAGCTGGCACTTGAGATTCCAGGACAAGAACGAGTACCACCTATGCCAGAGGAACTGCAAAATAATAGAAGTGGGCTGAGGTGAAGGCAGAAACTCCTAAAACGTCAGTGTTGAAAAGAATGCATCACCGCCTCCTTCAAGGTTCAAGGGACATCACGGAAGAGGGAGAGAAGTTGTAAGGTCAGGAGGAGGGGGAAAGTATGATGCACTGGACCTAGACATAACATGGCCATTGCACCCGTGAACTCATGTCACCAACCTGCCAAGGCCTGTGCAAGGTCAGAGCCATCAACTTTCCTTCATGGCCCAGAGCTATTGGCAGTTAATGGTTGCTAAGGAACAGGAGTCATATTCCTCACTGGTGTAGGTCACTGGTAAGTTGGCTTTGCTCAAGGAAACCATCCCACACTCTGGCCATGCAAGCAACGCTGATGAAACACAGTGGGCCATACATTCACAAATGGACATCAAAGTAGAGAGCCTGCTTGTAGGGAAGAAAGCATTCAACCGGAGTGGGAGAGGCTAGTGGGATATACATGATGCATGACACACACATATCCATCTGTTTTAAATACACATACATGCCACTCTCTGGAGAAACCTGCACCCACATCTTGAACATGTACACTATCCTTTTCCTATATGTCTTTTCATCTAGATACTTAATAACTTTGCTTCAAAAAAAAAGTAGCATTAGGAGTTCATCAGTAGCTAGAAATAGGTATTAAGTACCTACTATAAGCCAGGCCCCCCTAGAGGCTCTGGGAATATAATGCTCAGAGGTATTACATATCTAGCACTGGAAGAATAATACAAGAATACAAGAATAAAACTTTCTCTTCCAAGGACTTTAGTGTCTCCCACAGGGAGAGAGGGGCATTGGACAGATATAATGATGTCACAGAAGATACACAGATATGGTTAAAGCAACAGAATTGTGGGATGGTGTAAGGGAATTTAAGGAAGGCTTGCTTAAGGAGAGGAGGGGAGGAGACTCGGCCAAAGAGAGGGCTGGTATTCCTGAGAAGGGTAAGCACAGGAGACAGTTCAACTACCCAAGTCAGCTTGGAGTAAACAGCCAGGGCCCTGTCTCACCACTTCTTACTTTTTTGGACTCAGTTTTTGTGTCTGTAAGATGGGGACAGCAGTTGTTACTCCTCCTAAAGCAACAAGAGAGGTAAACACACACAAAGAATGTGAGAGGCATAGCTGTTATCAAATCCCAGAGACATTGTAGGTCAAGAATTCAGAGCTTTGTCTCTGGTCAACTTTCAGCCTATGCAATATTCATGTCCAATAAAACAATGATGTTTTAGGCATATAAATTGTTGATGTCATCTCTTTGATACAAACATATAAGGATTAGATTCAGCTGTAACAGAGAGCCAGAATAATAAATTAAACATAATAAAATGCATCGCTTTAATCTATGCAAGTCCACAAGCAAGCACCAGCGGGCCAAGAACTTCAGTGCTAGCCTAGGGGTGGGGGTGGGGGGGCTCACAAAAGCAGGAGGCTTAGGGTTCTCCATCCTTCCTCAGTCATGGACCCCAACAGCCATGGCTCAGCTGGTGAGTCATGTCCCAAGTCTCACCGCAATGAGCTCCCAAGGGACTGCTTATCCCCCAGAGGTCATTCGGCCTTTGCAAAGATCTCACACTGTGCAACCTCTGGTGCCAGAAAGAACACATCAATGACTATCCTTCCATAAAGACAGTACCAAGCAGAAGTTGGCCAAATACACATGATAACTGCGGCTTTTAAGAATGATACGGTATTTTATGAAAGAAGTAGCATTTATTTTGTTAGGTTGAGTTCAAGGGTTGTCAGGCCTGTGTGTCACACCTGATCCATCACTCACCAGACTGTGTGTCTGTATGCCACTTAGCCTGTTTGATACATGCCAGTGAAAACTACTACAGCTTTTCCCACAGCTGCAAAGGTCACTTGTACCACTGCCATGATACTATTGCTATTATACATGGCACCTGACAGGCAGGACAGGCTGAAGCCAAGCAGACCTGCAGGGCAGCTTTCTCTCTGATCACACAGGCTGTTACTCCCCTCTCTGCTTCTTCTCTGTTTCTTAGAGAAGCTGCCTCCCTCTTGGTGACTTCTGCCTCCACACCAGCCTATAACTCAGTTATCCCTGCCTTATTCAGGAGACTGACGTCAAGCCAAGGGCTGCCTACACAAAGACAGCTGACATGTAAGCTCTGATCAGGACTCAGTTTTTGTGTCTGTAAGCTGGATGGACAGCAGATCCAGTGCCTCACTGCTTACCAGGAAACCCACAGGGTGTTGATCTCTGAGCATCAGCTCTTAGAAACCACACACCCACAGCCGAGACCCACCATCTGAGGATCTAACCAGTCAGCGTGGGACAGGGCCTGGCAGTACAGGGGCAGACCTGGAAGGGTGGGGTTTTGCAAAGCTCCCTGGATGATTCTGAAGCTCCCAGGCTTGGCGGTGACAAGGTTCTTAAGGGCAAGTCATGCTCTAAACATTGTTCTTCTTGCTGGGGCTCTAATCCCAAGGACATCAATGGCTACATGGAGTTTACATAGCCCTGGGGACCTAAAAACACAAAATCCTCCATTCTGTGGTCTCAGGGGATACAGATTTTTTAAAACATAAGATATCAAGAACTTAGTCGCAGTGACATGCGAGAGTAATTTTAACCAGGACTGAAATGACTTCCTTCTGCTCTCCATCCACTCTGATGGCGTGACTGAGGAGCTTTTTGGCAGTGTCGGAGCTAGAGGAAAGAGAGAAAATTTGTGAAATGAAGGACTCCAACTGAATCATCAGCTCCAGATTAACCCGGGGTGTAAACATGAATCCTTCAGAAGCATCCCCTTCTCTGAGAAACGGGCACATTCCCAGCATTTCCTCCACTATGGCTTCCGGGAAGTGCCACACAAAACCATTCTGAAGGTCTCATTGGCACCCCAGGTATTATTTCATCTTCTCCTTTCCTTGGTTCCGATGTGCAATTTCTAGAACCATTATTATACTATTATTATAACCTGTTTATTAGAATTGGCATTATACATTTGTTTAAAGAGACTTCAAATTCTTCTTGGGGAGGAGCTGGGCAATATGGTCCTACACTCCTGGCCAGCACACTGAATCTCCTCTGGTCCAGCTCCCCCCAAGCAAGTGCATCAGAACCAGCATTACTCAAAGCTCCACGGCACCCGAGTCATCTCACTGGGGCTAATCTGGTATTCAAGGCCACGGAGAAAACCAGTGGCAGACTTAGCTTTGCAAATTCCACACTGCCATACTGCCTCAAAGCTCAAATGGCATGTCACCCTCACATGGAGCCTATGGCTAGAAGAGGTGTCCAATGTTTTTTACTCATGGGGAATAAAAGGACATTCTCATAGTTCTGTATCACAGAAATTTCCATCCATATGACGCACGTCCCTCCTGGACAGGACAGCGGCTGCATATGTTAGAGACAGCTGATCTTTCTCTTGCAATAGCCATTGCTCAAGGTAGAGAACAGAGGAAATATACAGGGTCTCAGTACCCCTCTCGAGTTGCATTTAAAAGATATTTCAATCAGATTCCTCCCTCTACAAAGACACACTGTTTCCTCTCCTTCACTATGTTTTGAAAATGTTGTATTATGCAAACAATCCCAAACCCTAAACATCAGAAAGGTTTCTTGGGAAAATTACTCCTTTCCTTAGCATATAGGAAGGACCTTCTGCACATAGAGATACATTCACAAGATGTCTTCGGTAAGTATTAATCAAGCTACTGCCATGTGCCAGGCACAGTCATGGTGCAACCCAGGCTGCACCCTTCCTACATGACATCTTGGGCTGTACAGAAGGATTCACCCAAGTGGCTCTTCTGCAGCAGGTTCCAATGTTCGCCTGTGCCCCTGCTTTGGGTTTAGCATCTCCTTGCCCTTTGCTCTCTTTTTTAGACCCACATTCCCACCATGAGTTTACGTATGGTCCAGTGAAGACTTGGGGCTTCCCAGTCCTGTGACCCAAACCAGTTCTTAAGGACACTGCTGTCTGATAGCTATAAATTTTCATTTCTCAGCTTTGCCTCTGGCTTTAATCCTCCTAGGCGATCCACAGACCCAACACTGGACTCTACCCAGCAGCAGCACCTACTCTGTCCCATCATCCCACTCCATGTCTTTACTTGCCGGAGAAGAATCTCAGCAGAGATTTAAGATGTTTTCTCTCCATCTCTCTGCAGAGTTTGGGTGCCCTAGAGAGCTCAGACTAAATAAGACCAGCTAGAGCAATCACCCAGTCAAGGAGGCACCCAGAAAGGCCACTATTGTGGGCACTCCCACAACAGTGGGTGTTATGTCCCTCCCTTGTTATTCTGGCACATGTAGAATTATCAGGGTGCTTAACAGACAGACAGACAGACAGACAGACAGACAGACAGACACACACACACACACACACACACACACACACACACCATGAGGAAAAAGCAACAGTGAGTAACTAGACAAACCTCACCAGTGCTTGGAAACTATTAAAACCAGTAACTGGGACTTGCATGAGCAGAATCCAAAACAAGGCCACCGGAGGGTGAGAGAGTGGCAGATACCAAGCCTGAGGAGCAGTCCCAAGAGTGATTATGCAAAGCTCTGGCCTCAAATGCTTTGATGGTAATGCACTCATTTCTCCAACTTGCACCACACTAAGTGCAAGCGTGGCTTAATGACAGTGGCTGGATTGAAAGGTAATTGGGAGCTGAAAATAGAGACTTGGCCTCGTTATAATAATTCTCTACAGAAATGCTTGTGTGTCAAGAAGCACTATTCCCTGGGCGCCAGTTCAAAGGGATGGCCATCAAAGATTTCAAAGGTATAAGTACTAATAGTGTTTTTAAGCAGTGAATGTTGAATCAGTTAAATATGGAACCCAGAATAACCAAGCCCATTGCAAGTAAACACAGCATGAGCAGAATAGATCCAAAACATAAGGTGATGCTGCTAACTTCCTTCCGTCCCCACTTCTCCATCCTCTATCTCAGACACCAACCATTCCTTGTATGGCCTCCTACAAGAGGGAGAGTATGCTAAAGGAGAGAAGCTGTAGCCTTAAGCTTTCTCTTCCATTAACCACATAACTGAGCTGCCATAGAAAAACCCAGAGATAATGTTGAGCCACTGACAAGGCAGACAACCTCCACACTATCGGGGACCCAGAACAGCTTGGCCTTACTGCTGTTGGTAGGATTACCAATTACAGGATTGGCAGAAACCAATCAGAAAGTAGGCCTGGGTTTACTGGAAGGTAACACTGGGTCTCAGAAAAAGCCATAAACTAGCACCACCCAGGGATGGGCCAGCATCTAAGAAGAAGTACCAGACATTCCAAACATTACAACCATTAGATAAAATTAAATAAAATCACCAAATGTCCTTGAGCTCAGCACATACCCATGTCCTTTTACAAAGACACCTCTAGACAAATGTCAGCCAATCGGGGTCCTGAACCCCGGAAATCCCCTCACCCCCAACCTCTACCATAATAAAACCCTACCCCATCTGTGCTTAGGGCTCTCCGTTCTCACCACTATGTCAGACAGGTGGGGAGTCCAAGCTTGAGCTTGAATAAAGACTATTTGTTTCTGCATACAAATATGGTCTCCTTGGTGGTCCCTGCAATCTGGGTATAACACATAACACATGTACTTAGTTCTGAGGGGTTTTGCTTTGCTTTATTTTTATTTTTTATTAAATTTATTTTTTTGAGACAGGGTTTCTGTAGTCACAAGTTTCTGGTCTGGCCTAGCCCCGAGGTCCTGACCCAAAGTCCCACGGTCACTTAGTCCCAAATAATCACACAAAGGCTTATATCCATTATAAACTATTTGGCCTATGGCTCAGGCTCATTACCAAGTAGCTCTTACAACTTAACTCAACCCATTCTTATTAATCTATGTATTGTCATGTGGCTTTACCTGTGTTCCAGTACATCTTGTTTTCTGGATGGCCACTTGCAGTGTCACCCCTTGACTCTGCCCCCTCCCCCTTATCTCTGCTTGCATTTCCTGCCTTTCTCTAAGCTGCTTTGCCATAGGCCAAGATAGCCTCTTTATTAACAAATGGTAATAGAATATATTCACAGTGTACAGAAACACATCCCACTTCAGGTTTCTCTGTGTAGCTTTGGAGCCTGTCCTGGAACTCACTTTGTAGACCAGGCTGGTCTCAAACTCACAGGGATCTGTCTGCTTCTTCATCCCAAGTGCTGAGATTAAAGGAGTGTGTCACCACTGCCCTGAAGTTCTTTAGTTCTAATTTTTTTTAAACCATATGTATGTGCCTGAGGGTATGTGCATGTGAGTATGAATACCTGCAGAGGCCAGACTGGGGCATTAGATCCCCTAGGTTTTTGTTGTTGTTCCAAATAACAGAAAATGCAGCTAATCATATATGGTATACAGAAATCTGTACATAGAAGCCTTTTATTTGCCGAACATGAAGTCACAACTGGACTGGACTTCCCTGAAGATGCTACCAGGTCAATGACGGACCAGCATCACCAATGTCCTATACCTCACTGCATTTGAGTCCCACTGCTTTCAAAACAGAGATCAGCAGTGTCTCCCTCTCTACTTTCTTCTTGCATAAGGATGACACTATGAAATTATCCTCCCAGAAGCCCTCACTGGACTTCCTCATGAAATTTAGGAAATGGAAGCACTTATGGATTTGTCCCAAGGGCTAGAGCGAGGCATATCCTTTAGGAATTTAAGAGATGTCTGTCTGGCTTCATTAATAAGGACAGTAAGAGTACTGGCCCTTACAGTCTTACAGAAGGCAACTCTCTTGTTATCAGGCTCCAATTTTTTTTTCAGTAGCCTGCAGGTTCCTGTGGTGTGGTTACCATGACACTTGCTTTCCCAGTGATGCTGCAAGACTCTTCAGGCCCTGGGCACAGTTGCCCAGGGACTGTGTGCTTTCTGCAAGGAAGGTATAGGTCTAGCCCTCAGGGTATCCTTGACCTGACTGGTAGGTGCGAGGGAGCAGAGCTGAATCTTCCCAGGTAACATGTGGATATGGCTTCAGCTGAAGTCAGCCTTAGTATGCTTGTCATAAAGAAAAGGTGCTTTTGCAAAATAAAAAAGGTGAGGAGCATTATAGATGGTGTTCCTGTGTCCCAGCAGGGAGACCTACTGCATGCAGAGAGAAGTCTCCAGCTTTTGTGTGTTGTCATCTCCCCCAGGTCCAGTGTCCTTACTAAGCCTTTGCCTCTCCCAGGGCAGGTCAGGATAAAGGCAACATTTCAAGAACTGGCCCCAGAGATGGTGCTGGGTCCCTGCCTGGAATGTGAGAATCCGTAGGTAGACTCTGTTGGCCTAAATGTCTTAACGGCAGGTCTCTGCTGCCCTTAACTGTGGCATGCAGGTGGCACTGAAATGTCCCTCACAGCATTGGAGAAATAATACAGACTGCATACTTAGAAAAGTGTTTGCTCAGTGAATGCCTGCAAGCTTGCCAGAGCTGTGGCAATCCCAGCAGCAGGCGCAGACCCAGGCGGCCATTGTCACAACCAGCATATTAAAGAGTTAAAGCCGCCAAGCAGAAAATCACCTCCCTAGCACCTCACTTCAAAGCCCAGGTCTATCTACCTTCCTCATCTTAGTCAGCAATGAGTCACCCCAAAGCACACAAGCATGGTAAGTATAAAATTTGATACACATAATACCTTGTTTTACTTTTTTTCTGCATATTTTTCTTGTTAAATCTTATAAAGACTCTAAAAGATGGCCATAATATATACCCATTTTATGTTTTAAAAAAGGAAAATGGGGGGGGGGAGAGAAGAAAGAATATCTTCACCCACACATCAGTTTGAGAGATGAATAAAATCCATCTCTGAGACCATGCTTCTCCCCATGTCTCCAGCCCCTCCACGCCTTTATTTTTCTTTACACCTTTATCTCCTATGTGTGTGTACCCCTAAAGTAATCATTAAGGTTGGTTTTATCAAATTCAATGTAAATGTGAGGCTGGAGAGATGATGCCGCCCTTGCAGAGGGCCTGACTTTCACTCCCAGTGAACTGTAATTCCAGCTCCAGAGGATCATATGTCCTGTTCTGGTCACCACAGGCACCCACATACACTGTGCATACACATATACACACAAATAATTAAAAATAAAATGAGTCCTTATGAGGCTGAACAGATGGCTCAGCAGTTAAGAGAAAGCTTGTTGCTTTTCCAGAGGACCCAAGTTTAGTTCCTAACATCTACATCAGATGGCTTACAACTGCCTGTATCTCCAGCTCCAAAGGGTCTGACATTCTATTTTGGCCTCTTTGGGGACACACACACACACACACACGCCTCAATTTAAAAATAATAAAATTTCAACCCTATGTAGGAAAAGGTAGGTATTCTGCGACATACTTTTTCGTTCCATGTAGATCGGGTTTGTATCCAGGTGTGGTAGTTTGAATGTAACTGGGCCCCATAATCTCACAGGGAATGGCACTATTTGGAGGTGTGGCTTTGATGAAGTGGGTGTGGCCTTGTTGAAGGAAGTGTGTCACTGTGGGGGCGGGCTTTGAGGTTTCCTATGCTCAGGACACTGCCCAGTGTGTCAGTCTTTTTAGTTCCTGTTGCCTGTCTATCAAGATGTAAGGACTCTAAGCTCGCCCCCACCTGTCTGCTGCCATGCTCCCCACCATCGTGATAATGGCGTGAACCTCCTTTTGAAACTGGAAGTGAGCCACCCCAGTTAAATATTTTCTTTTATAAAAGTTGCCGTGATCGTGGTATCTTTCCCCAGCAATAGAAACCCTAAGTGAGAAACCATGTTTAGACAAGATGTTTCCATGTAGCTTCACGGATGGCTACATAGTGGGTTTCCATTTAGAAAGGTACTCACTTTACTTTGCTCCCGTCCCAAGGAGCCCCCTTACTTGAGGATGGCTGTATACAGATTTTATAGAAGGTCAAACTGAGATAAACCAGAAGCGGAAGGATGGGAATCATACTGATTATTACCCAGGCTAGCAACATAAAACCAGATTGTATGGTCACCCTATTGATTCAGAGTAACATCCCAGGATTTTCTAATCACTTCCTACTGGAGTACAGGCTGATGGTGGATTCACTTCTAAGAACAATGGGAAACAAGTCTTTGGGGCAGGAAAATGGAGAGAAGGCAGAGCCCCAGTCCCTGCAGTCCCTGGTAAACACTTGTCCCCACACCTTACAGAAAATCTAGCTACAGACAAAAAGACAAGTCAAAAAATTGGGTCTTCTTTCTGGGACACGGCCGAGAGCCTACCAGCCATCGCCCCATTTCATTCTTACAACCCACACTGCAGTCTGCACTGATGCTCAGAGAAATGGAGGGGCTTGTCCAAGGTCACATTTCACATAAGCAACAGAATCTTAATCACTGTGTCTATGCTGTTGACCACAGCATTTATTAATGAACCAGGACGTCTCTACGGGTAAGAGGCGCTATCAATCATGAAGCCAGACTGAGTATGAATGATGCTAATCTGAGTAGTGTGTCAGACTCAACTTTGCCGTATGCCCTTGAGATCTTTCAGTGGTAGCTATAAATGACTTAGGGGACTGACCAGATTCAGGACCCAACTCTCTGGCGAGGACACTGTGTAGAGAGATACAGATGTTG
The DNA here is from genome assembly GCA_033318265.1 of Phyllotis vaccarum. Classification (NCBI taxonomy): domain Eukaryota; kingdom Metazoa; phylum Chordata; class Mammalia; order Rodentia; family Cricetidae; genus Phyllotis; species Phyllotis vaccarum. The sequence goes on from JARWLC010000014.1 coordinate 30,845,062, forward strand.
TCACAGAGTCTTCTCAACCTTTTCTCTTTGGCACATTTGAAACACCTGATAGACATTCCTGTGGCGTCCTGCCATTCAGCGCAGCAGGTTGGAGAGGATCATAATATGCTTCCCTGAGATTTATAATTAAATCACAGAAATACGCTTCCTCTCACAGTCACTCCTGTGTTCTGCTGCCAGCAGCAGCATTAATGCCCCATTTGCTGGAGCAAGCATGCCTCCAAGAGGCTGCAGCCATATTCTCTTAAGTGGAGAGTCAGCAGCCCTTCCCTCCAGCGGAGCACACGCACAGAAGTGTGCCGACATGTGTGCATGTTCTCTGCTGCCTCGCACACTGGACAGCTTCTGTTTTTAAGGAAATGTTTCCGTCATGGAGAAACAATTACATAACACTACCCCTGATCCTGAAGCACATGTCTGTCTATTTTTGCCATGAAAAATTATTCCCAACTGTACTCTTCATAGTAGCCCCAGACCAGGAATGACAGAAAGGCCTATCGATAGCAAATGGTGGTTGTGGTCTTGTCCTGCACCAAGAATGTTCTAGAGTGGGGAACAATGTGTAAATCACTGTGACACTTCATAAATTTCAGATTCAAAATGTTGCCAGAAAAGAAAAATTAATAAGGAAATATGCACACTACACTTTATTTATGGAGGTTCAAACCTAGGCAAGCATGGTAACAAGTCTTAGCAATGGAGTATTGACACTCCTGTGGAGTGATTAGGGCACACTAATCACCAGAAGCACACAGCTTTGCCTGGAAAATTGACCTGCAATGTTTGCAATTTTTGGTGGACATGTTCCACAGGAGAAAAGGGTCACAAACTTATATAGAATTAAAGCCACCATTAGCTGCCCTTCTGTTGTTTATACCAAACTGATCTTCACTCTGACAGAGCCACTTCACCATATGCCTGCATCTTTTCTTGCCTTGGCACCTGAAGTGTAGGACTGACAAAAGAAACACTGGATGGAAACACAGGCAACAGCGGAGCCAGCGCTTGCACACGGGCATGCACCAGAACCATGTTGGTGGCCTTCCATCCACACCGGGCTGGGGAAGAGAAGGTTGAAATGGATGGGGCCACTGATCAGTGTTAGAAAAGGAGAGGAGAATTGGGTAGGCCCTGCCTGGAGGACAGTCATCCTTGCATGTTGAAAGCCTCTGGGTTGAAAGAGTCTGTAAGTCCACACTGGGAATCTATGCTTATGAGATGACAAAAAAGACAGGTGTGATATTAAGCATATGCAGTATACATAATTTATGAAAGATACAAACCAAAAAATGAAAAATTACATCAGAAAATAATTATGAGAAAATGGTGATGAGAACTTTTAATGATGTCAAAAAGTCAATGATCAGAATAGAGTTCTCTCTATCCATTTTTTAGGCAACAAATACCCAGAAAAGATTAAGAAAAACTTAATTATAATTTAAAATAGCAATAATATTACAGCAATTTAAGCTTTTCTCACATTTTATCTACATTTTTAATGTTCATTTGTGAGCATATATTACTTTTCTAATGGTTACTCTAAACATAAAAGTGGATCTCTCCCGAGGCCTCCATCCCAGTTGTCAAGGTGACAGCCAGCTGCAATCCATCACATTTTCAAAAGGGCATCACACGATGCAATGTATCTGAAGGAAGGTGACTGGCAGATTGGCAAAGTGATTCAAAATTAAGCCCCAGGGGGAAAGGCCATAGGAACAGGCATGTGAGCCTTAGGGAAGGCTAGACACAGGACAGCTGCCTTGGAGCATCTGACATGTGAAAGGGATTCTTCTTTCTATGGGAGCTGCTGAGATAAGAACCAAGATCATGAATCATAAAGAGCAGGATGGGGGAAGAGCACAGCTTAGGAACTAAGACCACCACCTTCCTGACACTGAGGCAGCAACACAGGACCCTCTGAGTCTGTCTTAAACTGGCCTCCTACACCAGCCTGCACCACCGACATGAGTCGTGATTTCTTACCCTCATCATCAGACACCAGTCCAAAAATAAGCATCCATTTTCCTTTTGCAGTTCTTCCTTAACCTCTGGAGAGTTCTTCAGAGTCCATGCACACAGACCCATGTTTCTCCATTTGCCTCTCTTAGTCCAGGTCATAATGACCTTTGCCCTCTGATGCCCTATGGCTTCCCAACTGGTTTTTTGCCTTCACTCTTGCTGGCTCTCTCTCTCTGTCCATGTATGTAGAAGCTAAAATAATAATTTTCCTAGGACAAAACTAATATACAAATCTCCAAGTAGAGACTGACCTCCATCTAACCTTAACAGAGCTTATTCCCTAGTGTTTAGTATATTCCAGCTGGACTAGCCACCTCCTGGGCTACACATTCCTGCTCACTTTTGGTTATCTTGGGGGGGGTTTGCACATGTTGAAACATGCCCCATCTTTCCTTCTCCTACAACTCAAAACAAAAGTATCTATTTCCCTTTCTTTACCAAGGACATCCCTAGACAAATGTCAGCTAATCAGGGTCCGGGAAATTCCCCCAATGCTGACCTCTACTATGATAAAACCCCACCCTGCCTGGGCTGGGCACTCTCTGCTCTAACCCCTCCATCAGACAGGCAAAGGGTTCAAGTTTGAGCTTGCTTGAATAAAGGCTCTTTGCTTTTACATGGTGGGGGGAAATCGCAGATATCAGTCTCCAGTTTTAGCCCTTTGGAGCCATTTCAATGCCCCAAGGAGCCTCTATGTGGCTAATAATATTCTTTGAGTCTAGCTACAACCATCCAGTCAGTACCTACTGCCTCTAGTCCCTTAATAAGCAGGACACCACTGACTCTGTATCTGCAAGCATCTCCATTATTTATGCAAGTTGCTTCCTCTGCCTGGAATGATCATTGTGTGACTAAGTGCCACTATCTTCAGGGCTCAGCCTGAGTATCTGCCCCGAAAGCCTCCTCTTAATTCCAAATGCTAAGTTAGGTGCCTCTCTCGTATACACTTACAACACTTAAATCTATTCCATCATAGTGCTGTTTTGAATATGAACATTTGTATGGTAAGCGTGTAGGTATGCATGCTCACGTGTGCAGGCAGACGTGTGTGTGTGTGTGTGTGTGTGTGTGTGTGTGTGTGTGTGTGTGTGTGTAGGTGCACATGGAAGCCTGAGGTTGAAGTTATGTCTCCTGTGATTGCTAGTCCTCTTATAGTCTCTCACTGACCCTGGAGCTCACCTTTTTGGCTAGTCTGACTAGAGCTATCTTGTTCTAGGGGTTCCATGGCTCTGCTTCCCAGGTGCTGAGATTGCAAACAGGCTTCCAGGCCCTGTTGGACATTCTAAACTCAGCTCCAAGACTTCTTCAGTCATACAGCTTTGTCTGCTGGGTCATCACCCCAGCTGCACTGTTTGCCTTCAAATAGCCCCTGCTACTTGGGAAAGGACATGAAGGTGGGGTATATCTGTTAAATAGACATCTTTGTTTTCTGTACACGCCCTCGTGCTTTCATGAGCATTTTTAAATTTGGACAAATAATAGATCTCTGTGGGAAATATTGTAATGAGTAGTATTTTCTAGAAGCAAATCCAGACTTCATCCAATTTCTTTATCCTAGGTTCATATGCTGTACCGGCCAGCTCAATAATTATTCTTTACCAGAATCTGAATGCCCAGGAGCAATCTTCAGTACGTTCACGAAAAGATCAATAGGTACACTAAATAGACTGAAAAAGATGTGTAATATCGAATTCATAAAGTGGCAGCATATAAAGAAAAAATAAATCAAGAAAATGCTGGCAGACACAAGACTAATAAGTAAAAAATAAATCTTTCACAGTCTACTTCCCCAAGGCATAAACAGTTCCTGCTAATTTGATGAGAGAGCTTCACAAGAAAGACTTAGGATCTCAAGGCCAATGCCCTGCATTTGTGGTAGAGGCCAAGGAAGGAAGCCCTGTGAGAAAGGGATCTCTGTCCATAACCTCATCTCTGCCATGGGGACTTTGGGCAAAGACTTTACCTAAGGAGAGGAGGGTGATTGAGACGATGCTCTTTACTCATTTTCTCCCCTTCTCTCCTGGTGACAGAAATAGATTTTTAGCTAAGAACATTAATGTCCCTTGGTAACATTACACTTGGCCTGTATCGAATAACCAAGGAGACTAAGCAGTAGGTGAATCTACTGTTGGCTGAATCTCACTGAAAGGTGAGGGTACATCACTCTCCTCTCCACTGCTCAGCATGGAGAAGAGTCTTTTTGGACTGTGAAAATGAGAGGTATCTGAGGATCCATGGAGAAAGGAACTAACAGGAACTGCAGCCCTTAGGAACGTACAGATGCTCAATAACTAACTGTGGAAGACCCAATTCACATGCGTGCACGCACACACACACACACACACACACACACACACACACACACACACCCCACTGAGGGAAACAGCTGTCTCCTCATACTGAAAGGCTTCCTAAGAAAGACTATCTTTGTTATTTAAGTCAAGTCAGTCTACTTCCGGGCAGGTCCTGGCTTTGTTTGGTTGGTTGGTTTGGTTTGGTTTTTGTTTTCCCAAGGAATGAGTGTTAGGATTTTGTGCGGGTTTATTATGGTTCAAATTTACCCGGTTATCTGGCAGTGGATTTCTGTGGATGCATACAGGAACGGGGCAGAAGGTAGCGGCAGATAGCAGGAGATATTTGAAGATGTTTCTATGTAGAAAAGAGCTTTATTGTCAGAGGGGTGTGGCTATGATTAACAGAAAGGTTATGATTATGATAGCAGAGATGGGGGGGGCTTGAGAAAGAGAAAGAATAAAAAAGAGAGAGGGGAGGTCCCGAGAGAGAGAGAGAGAGAGAGAGAGAGAGAGAGAGAGAGAGAAACAGAGGCAGGTAACTCTTCTTAAAGGAGTCAGGGTCAAAACTCAGAGGAGGGTGTGGCTTTATAAACTAACAATGAGACATCCCACTCTATGGTTTTTCACACATCAGCCAACAGTGCCTTAAGGTAGCATACAAGAATTCATGCAAACCTGGGACTCTCTAAGGAGCTGTGATAATTCATGACAACAAAAACCAGAGTCATTTCCCAAGACATCTAAATTGTCAGAGGACATTGGAGAAGGTTCCTGTCAAGGAAGCAGAAGCCTCTTTCACCCAAAGCACATGTCTCGAGTCCTCTGAATCAGAGCCCCAAAGACTTCAACTCTGAGAACCATTCTGCCCCATGCTTACATGCTTCCAGATCCTAGATTGTTTAAGCTGAGGCCTCTGCCATTCACTCAAATTAGATACTCAGCAGACTCAATGAAATGTACTAACCTCCTGGTCTATCCAGAGCTACCATTTCCATCAGTGCTGGTGGACATCAGCTTCTAAAACAACTATCTGTGTTGCTCTCATGGAGGACATTAAATATCTTAATATGCAGATTAGGTTCTAGGAATACAGATGATATGACATGAAACTCATTAACATAGAATCCATTCATTTAGAATATGTGACTATTCTCAGTGCTGAATTTTATTGTTCTAATATCTATAAAGGAAAACAACATGCCAAATAAATAACCAATACACAGCACAAAAAGATGAATTCGCCCATTCTGCTAATATTTACTGGAAATCTATTATGTGCCAGGGATAGGAGGGTAGCCACAGATATTATTTTGTGTGATTCTCATTAAGAGAACTACAGTGCAGGAATATAGTGCGGGAATATAATGTCACCTTGTTAAAACAAGTTAGAGGTCTGGAAAATTAAAATATGTACATCTGTACAATAGAATCCTCTGGGATGATCATAAAACCACTGGGGTAGATCAGATGGAGCTAGTGTGCTAGCAAGAATGAGCACAGACTGCAGGGGAAGGATTGGAACTCCATTTGAAGTACACCATTTGCATTAAGAACATGAAAGATGTTGATAACACACATACATACCAGGGATATGCAGGTGAATGAAAAATCAAGCAATAAGACAGTCTGGGATAAGAAGGAACATTGTTTTTCACTACAATTTTATAAAGTGGAATTCTTCACAGTTTTCATAATACGAAAGCTAACTTTTAAAAACTTAGTATTCCTCATGATTTACTGGCCCATGGTTATCACAGAGATGTAACTTGGGTGAAACTCCTGTGTTCACTGAGCAAATGTGAAGTGGTACCATTCGTTACTGTTTAAACGCTCATCTTTTCTATTCTCTACGTCTGGTTCCATCTGAAAACTACGTGCTAAAGCACGGTGGGGTGAGCCTGAGGTCGGGATGAGCTTAAGCTGATACAGCTATAATGGTTGTGAAGGTATTTACGTGCCTCAATTTGCCCTGATGCTCCCTGCCCTCTCCTTTCTCAAGCTCTGTTCAATATACACATCCACACCCACATTGGGGAGGGGAGGGGAGGGGAGGGGAGGGGAGGGGAGGGGAGGGGAGGGGAGAACAGGGAGGGGAGAGGAGAGGAGGGGAGGGGAGGGAGGGGAGGGGAGGGGAGGGGAGGGGAGAACAGGGAGGGGAGGGGAGAACAGGGAGGGGAGAGGAGGGGAGGGGAGGGGAGGGGAGGGGAGGGGAGGGGAGAACAGGGAGGGGAGGAGAGGGGAGGGGAGAACAGGGAGGGGAGAGGAGGGGAGGGGAGGGGAGGGGAGGGGAGGGGAGGGGAGAACAGGGAGGGGAGGGGAGGGGAGGGGAGGGGAGAACAGGGAGGGGAGGGGAGGGGAGGGGAGAACAGGGAGGGGAGGGGAGGGGAGAACAGGGAGGGGAGAGGAGGGGAGGGGAAGGGAGGGGAGGGGAGGGGAGGGGAGGGGAGAACAGGGAGGGGAGAGGAGGGGAGGGGAAGGGAGGGGAGAGGAGTGGAGGGAGGAGGGAAGGGAGGGGAGGGGAGGGGAGAACAGGGAGGGGAGAGGAGGGGAGGGGAAGGGAGGGGAGAGGAGGGGAGGGAGAAGGAGGGAAGGGAGGGGAGAGGAGGGGGGAAGGGGAGGGGAGAGGAGGGGAGGGAGAAGGAGGGAAGGGAGGGGAGAGGAGGGGAGTGGAGGGAGAAGGAGGGAAGGGAGGGGAGGGGAGGGGAGTGGAGGGAGAAGGAGGGAAGGGAGGGGAGAGGAGGGGAGTGGAGGGGAGGGGAGGAGGAGGGAGGGGAGAGGAGGTGAGTTGAGGGGAAGGGGGAAGGGGAGGAGAGAGGAGAGGAGGAAGAAGGAGGGGAGGGAAGGGGAGGGGAGGGGAGGGGAGGGGAGGGGAGGGGAGGGGAGGGGAGGGGAGGGGAGGGGAGGGGAGGGGAGGGGAGGGGAGGGGAGGGGAGGGGAGGGGGGAAAATCAAGCTCTTCCCAGACAGGATTAGAAGTATGAAGCACTTTGCTGCCCTTGCTGCTGCAGGTTGAGATTGTCAGTAGTTCCCACCCTCATGGTGTCTAGAGGACGGCTAGCCTAAAACCACATCATTTGCACCACCTGTTCTTCAAGTTTATCCTGAAGGAGCTGGTGTTGATCCATTAGAAAATATCTGGTGTGTGTGTGTGTGTGTGTGTGTGTGTGTGTGTGTGTGTGTGTGTGTGTGTGTGTGTGTGTGTGTGTGTGCATGTACGTATGTGAGGGTACAGTTGCCATGTGCAAGCTCATGGAGGCTAGGATTTGCCTTCCTCGATCATTTCTCTATTTCATATTTTTAACAATTATTTTTATTTTTATTTATGTGGCTGTATTCGTGTATGGCAACTGCGGGCAGGTGCCTGTGAAGGCCAGAAGAGGGCATCTGTTTCCCTGGAGTTATAGAGGGTTATGAACTACCCGGTAAGGATGCTGGGAACCAAATTCAGATCCCCTAGAGGAGCAGTGGATGCTCTTAATTGCCAAGCCATCTCTCAAAGCAATGAAAGACAAGGTCTCTCATTGACACTTGAGCTTCATTTTAGCTAGACCAGCTGAGCATCAAACACCTGGGATCTGCTTGTCTCCATGGCCCCCAACATGCCCCTAAGCCAGCCCTGAGGTTATTGATGTGTTCCCCAGAACCCAGCAGGGGCACTGAGATCCAAAGTTGCAATCATCAAGATTGGACAGCAATCATTTTACCCATCAAGCTTTCTCTCCAGCCCACTGAAAACACTTGATCATCCTTAACAGTAACCATAGAAATGTTCTAATGACCTAGAGTGACCCTTTGCATCTTAAAGGCCTCTACACACTGGACTCCACTGATAGGCAGTTCTTGGGTTTCTTTGGTATAATTGGCACGTTCTCCTGCTTCCTCTGGCTGCTCTCTCCTCGCGTGAGTAATGGCAATCCGGGGAAATGGAAATTGACAGTTTTGTTTTCTCGGTGCTGATAAAGGGGAACAAATTATGTATTTGCCCTGAGTATGTCGTACAATGTCTTAAGTTGTTCTGATGGCATTTTTCTCCATGTGGTGGCAACCAAGAGGGAGAAAAAAAAAAAAGACACATGGTAACTTCTTTAGGGAAAATCCTAACAGATTTGTGGGTCTAACTCTATTCAAGCTATTACATAAATAAACCCCAAGCAATGGCATCAATTAAAAATCTTTTTAAAGACAGCTCTATCAAAGCAGACACTCTGGAAACCTCAGTCCCAGGGCTGTAATCATCGCAAGAGGTGCTGTGTATACAGTATTCCTTATGCCTTGGGATGCAAAGGGTTTTATAGGCGAGCAGCAGTCTGTCACAGCTCCCTGGGGCCATTTTTGTCCCTGTTTTGTAAATGAGCAGAGGGTTTGCTGAGATGGAGTACTCTGCTCAAAATCAGAGAGAGAGCTAGGAAGTTAGAACTGAGATACAAAGCTAGCTCTGGAGAATTGCAGAGCGTGCTCTGCAAACTCATGAGGGAGACAGTAAGGAAGAAACATCCTACACCGCTGCTTCTCAAACTTCCTAAAGCTGAGACTATTTATAACAGTTCCTCATGTTGTGATGATCCCAAAACTTAAAGTTATTTCATTCCTACTTCATACCTGTAATTTTGCTACTGTTATGAATTGTAATGTAAACATCTGATATGTGACTCCTGTGGTGGTCATGACCCACAGGTTGAGAAATGCCATTCTACAGTCAGAATTACCTTTTAGGAATTTCAGTACAGGTCACATGTGCCAACGATACAGGTCTGGCACTCGGAATCCTGCCATTGCTCTCCTAGCTCTCTTATGACCTTTCACCTGTCTGAGACTTGTTCTGCACGTCTATGAGATGCCACACTGCACTAGACCATCTCGTGCCTCTAAAACCAAGTTGTTGAGGACTGACGTGCTGAGACAGCTTTGCCAGGATAGGGCAATCCGACGAAGGTGACTCTAAGCCACAGGGTACACATACCATGAGTACTCTGCAGAGAGAAACCCTACAGACTGTATTAACTGGCAACCAGCTTCCAGTGTGATTGCACTTCTGACCTTTAGTAGCTGCTGCTAAATCCGGGGTCAATGGTGGGACATCTCTGTCGTCTGGTTAGCAGTATGCTCAGTTAGCATTCTTCTCTTGACACATGCTCTTCACTTGAATCCTGAGACACGGTTCTCTACCACTCTTCTCCCACCTCTCAGACTGCTTCCCTAGTCTCCTTTGGTCCATCCCCCTACCTCCCCATCTTCTAGAGTGTCAAGGACTGAAGGCAGGACCTCCTGTCTCCTCCAACTCTTAGATTATAATGCATGTGTCCATGTTCAGCTTCCTGCTCAGTATGGCTGCTGGGACAACCAGTGGACAACCTGTGGCCTACAGTCCACCTCCACACTCCCACCAACATGGCCAATACCAGCTCTGCTTGTGTGGAAAAGCCATTCCAATTAGCGGGAGCTTGCTGCTCTTCCTTAGATGGTCAAGGCTGGGGATTTGAATTGGCAGTTGAACAAGGGTTTAAGGAAAAGTCCTTCTTTGTCACCCTGATTTACTTCTCTGAATTCTTTCCAGAATTGTCGCCCTTCCCTGCACCACTTGCCTGCAGTCAGTTTCACTTATGCACAAAATGTTCCTGGTAGTTTGCCTGGACTCCCCAAGTACCCTGATACTTAGCATATACTACCCAGGTACCCTGGTATTTGGCATATACTCCCCAGGAACTCACCATTGGTACTTGATATGGACTCCTCAGGTACCCTGGTACTTGGCACATACTCCTCAGGTACCCTGGTACTTGGCACGGACTCCCCAGGTACCCTGGTACTTGGCACGGACTCCCCAGGTACCCTGGTACTTGGCACGGACTCTCCAGGTACCCTGGTACTTGGCACAGACTCCCAGGTACCCTGGTACTTGGCACGGACTCCCCAGGTACCCTGGTACTTGGCACAGACTCCCAGGTACCCTGGTACTTGGCACAGACTCCCCAGGTACCCTAGTACTTGGCACGGACTCCCCAGGTACCCTGGTATTTGGTATGGACTCCCCAGGTACCCTGCTACTTGGCACGGATTCCCCAGGAACTCACCACTGGCCTCACCCCCTTTCCTCTTTTAATACTTGTCCAAACATCATCTTTCCAGTGAGAGCTTTGCCTGAACATTTTTAAAATTTTAGCCTGCTTCTCAAAACACTTTCTCTGCTGCTTTATTTCACTCCACAAAATTTTCACTATCAGCTTTATATATTGCTTTATATATTTTCTTATTGCTCATATTCCCAAGCTAGAATGTAAACTCCAAGCAGGTTCAGAATGGGCTTTCCATCATGTTCACTGATGCATCTACCACACAGTGAAGTGTCTGGAACAGAGTAGGCATTGCTTTGGGGAAAACAGATTTAATATTCAAGAATACACACAGAGCCTGGTGCCCCATATCACACACAGCCAGTAGCTACCTCTTTGTGAGGGAGGAAATGACAAACTGTCTTGCACACTGCTTCATCTTCCTCTCATCTTAAAACGGTGGTCATTTTTTTAACTTAAGTTTAAATTGTGTTGTATTTAGACTTCATACTGCCAAGAACAAAAGAAAATACAGAATATACTTGAAAAATAACTCATAAACTAGAGCCAGTGTGTTAACATGTGGAATCTTTTTTAACATATGGATTATATAATACTTTTCAAGTTGGGAAACTAATTATGTCAAGATTGCTACAGTGATAGAACACTGACGTCACCTGTCCATCATCAGTGCTATAGTAATAGGACACTGATGTCACCTGTCCATTGTCAGTGCTATAGAAATAGGACACTGATGTCACCTGTCAATCAGTGATATAATTACAGGACACTGACATCACCTTTCCACCATCGTGCTATAGTAACAGGACACTGATGTCACCTGTCAATCATCAATGCTATAGTAATACGACACTGATGTCTCCTGTCCATCGTCAGTGCTATAGAAATAGGACACTGATGTCACCTGTCAATCAGTGATATAATAACAGGACACTGACATCACCTGTCCACCATCATGCTATAGTAACAGGACACTGATGTCACCTGTCAATCATCAATGTTATAGTAATATGACACTGATGTCACCTGTCCATCATCAGTGCTATAGTAATAGGACACTGACGTCACCTGTCCATCAACAGTGCTATAGTAGCAGGACACTGATGTCACCTGTCCATCGTCAGTGCTATAGTAACAGGACACTGATGTCACTGTCCATTGTCAGTGCTATAGTAACAGGACACTGATGTCACTGCCCATCATCAGTTCTATAGTAACAGGACACTGACGTCACCTGTCCATCATCAGTGCTATAGTAACAGGACACTGACGTCACCTGCCCATCGTCATTATATAGTAACAGGACACTGACATCACCTGTTCATCGTCATTATATAGTAATAGGACACTGACATCACCTGTTCATCGTCAGTGCTATAGTAACAGGATGCTGACGTCAGTGTCCATCATCAGTGCTATAGTAACAGGACACTGATGTCACTGTCCATTGTCAGTGCTATAGTAACAGGACACTGATGTCACCTGTCCATCGTCAGCGCTATAATAACAGGACACTGACGTCACCTGTTCATGGTCAGTGCTATAGTAACAGGATGCTGATGTCAGTGTCCATCGTCAGTGCTATAGTAACAGGACACTGACGTCACTGTCCATCATCAGTGCTATAGTAACAGGATGCTGACATCACCTGTTCATCGTCAGTATATAGTGACAGGACGCTGACGTCACCTGTCCATCGTCAGTGCTATAGTAACAGGACACTGACTTTATCTGTCGATCATCAATGGTATTTATTTTTCCATGGAGATTGCACTATCTGGCTTTTATTTTTATTTTGCTTTTGGTTTTTCAGCTTTGCAATCTTTCTTTTACCTGCCATGATATTGCCTGGGCAAAAGATGGCAAGCAAGTATGTTTGTGTATCAAAATATCTGAAGCAGACAACTTATACAAAGATAAGGTTGTCTGACTCAGAGTTCCCGAGGCTTCCGTTTATGGTCCATTGATCCTGCTGATTGTGGAGTTGTGGGGAAGGAGGGCATTGATGGCAAAGAGCACACATCAGAACTAAACTGCACACCTCACAATGGTCAGGAAACAAAAGAAAAAACAAGACAGAGATGCAAGCTCCCAATACCCTTTCCAAAGGCATCCCACAGTGGCTGGAAAATCCCCCAAGTTGTCCCGCCCCTTCAAGTTTCTACCTCCTATCCACAGCACCAAGCTGAGTACTAAGAAGCCGGTAACATGAGCTTTTGTGAGATTTCTCAGATCAACTTAGCTATGAGATATTAGCTTCCGAGAGCTGAAGCTAAGTCACACCCACCACACAGCCCCCCTGAGCATCCTGCCAAGTATTCACAAATGGGTGAGAGAGTTGTCAGTAAGGTTTCTGTGATGGGACTCAAGAGGTGGCTCATCAGTTAAGAGCACTGACTGCTCTCCAAGAGCATCCGTGTTCAATTCCCACCACCCACGTGGCAGCTCTCAACATAAGTTTAGTTCCAGGGGACCCAGACATACACGCAGGCAAAACATCAATGCACATGAGGAAAAAGAGTATCTTGAAGGGGACACAGGACAGTTATAGAGTGCCCACACCGGGTGCCTCAGAGTGATCTGTGGCTCCAGTTCCAGGGAACTGAACCCTCTGGTCTGTGTAGATATCAGCACATTCATAGTATATACAAATTCATACACACACATACACACTCCAAGATATTTGGGGCTGGAACTTTAACATCTGTACTTTTAGGAGCCAACACTTGGCATATTCCACCCTGCCAAATCTTAGATCAAATGTTAACACCACAGGAAGCCTTCCTTGAACACCAACCCAAGGAAGGTGTCCCGGTCACCAGCTTACTGACACGATCACCTTTCTGTTGATATGATCACCACCACCAAAAGTCACTTGGGGAGGAAAGATTTATTTTGTCTTACACTCTCAGGTCATAGTTCATCATCAAGGGAAGCCAGAGTTAGAAATTAAGCAGAAACTATGAAGGAGACAATTCCCCACAGACATGACACTCCTTCCCAGTGACTATTGGTTGTGCCAAACTGACAATAAAAACTAACTGATAACCTACTATTCCACATTGTTTTCATTCAGACATTTACCACTACTTGAAATTACCCTCTATACATACTTTGGTCTCTTTATAAACTATATCACAAACCCATCATAAAATCTCACACTTTGTCTTGTTCATTTGTCTCCAAAGCCAAGAACAGTGTCTGGCCCATGGCGAGTCTTAGTAAGTTGAGTATAAGTGAACACATTAGTTAAGTAAACGCCACTGGCCCATTCATCAACTCAATGCCAAGGAGTGCCACGGATATGGATCCTAATCAAGCCAGGCAAAGGCTAGAAAAGGTGGGCTGTTTTGAGCAATGTGGCCATGGAGGAGGTTTCTGAGGAGACCATAAGAAGATGACCCACAGCAGTCAGGATGACACTGATGTTCAGAAGTGGGATCTGGGCACAAATAGGGGTGAGGAAGTGGAAACAGTGAGCAAGCATACCAAGTGAAGCCAAAAGTGAGATATTTGCATTGTTTCCCTTTGTTTGGATACTAACACCTCAGGAAATCAAGCTTCTCTTGTTCCGAAATTGCCACAGCAGCATTAGAGTGCCCTCTCCTCCCTTCTGCATTTTGTTCCTGTTGCAGCATGCCCAACAGTTCTGCAAGATTTCCACTGTCCACGACCCTAGGCCCTCCTGGAAGAAAGGACTTCAAAAAGTAACCAATGAGCAGCAAAGGAAGAGAAAACATCAGCAGCTGCTTCTCCCCATCACTGTCCTTCCTGCTGGGAAAAGCAAGCTCTTCCCCTTTAGAAACAGAGGTTTGAGATCTGTAAATGAAAATTGTTTGGCATTAATGAAGGGATTCAAAGGAGACAGTAAGGAATAGATATTCTGTGTTCGTGAGCCAGAAGAATCGATGTTGTCAAATGTTCATATTACCCAAATAGCCACAGATTCAATATAATGCATATCAAAATGGCAATGGCATACAAACAGAACAAACCAATGGCTAAATGCACACAGACCACAAAAAGGCATTGCCCCCCCCCAAAAAAAACCCCTAAGGCAGTTGTGATGGTTATTACAATACTATCAACCTGGGAGGATCTGGGACCTTCTGCGAGACAAGACTCTGAGAATGTCTGTAAGGTAACAGGTACTAGGTTGAATGAGGTGGAAAGAGCCACCTTGAATATGGCTGGCTCTAGTCTGTGGCACTATTCCATGGCACCATTCTTTGGGCTGGGATCTCAGACAGAATACAGAGAAGAAAGAAAGGAAGCTGAGAATTCCTTGCTTCCTACTTCCTGGCCACCAACCCTGTGTGACAGCTCTTGCCATCATGGTGCCGCACCTTTAGAGACTGCACCCATGAACTATGACCCAAGATAAACCCTTCTTTCTGAGAGTGCCTTTGTCAGGTAGCCTGTCACCTCAGTAGGGAGAGTCACTAATGGGACAGTCTTGAACAGGAATAAAGTGGAGAAACTACACTTCCTGGTTTCAAATGTACTGCAAAGGTATGGACTTTATAACAGCCCCATGCCTGGGGGTATGAAGTGTAATCCTAGAACCCAGGAAGTTGACACCTGACCAACCTGAGTGAAGCCAGACCAGGTTCCGCAGACCTTATCTCCAAAACAAACAAAATTTATGCAAATACATAAAGAGACAGAAACAGATGGAGCAGGACCAGAAAATCATGCTCCTGTGTGCAGGCGAATTTTGAATAAAAGTGTCCAAAACAGACCAAGGGGAGGAAAGCGTTATAATAAATGACTGGATATTCACATAAAAAATGTGAACCCTCTTCTTTCTTGACATGGGGGTCTCACTACATGGCCCTGGCTGTTCCAGAACTCACTATGTAGATTAGACTGGCCTCAAATTCAGAGATCTGCCCGGAAACTGAAAGCGCCCACATGCCTAGAGCACTGGCTGGTGCTAGGGTGGGCAACAGGACCCTGCTCTCTAAATTGTATTGTACATTTTCACGGTGCGCAGTGTGCTTCCTGACTGACTGACACAGACAAAACTTTGCTTTTGCCCCCACTGGCCACCAGCAGTTCCCCTAACAACATCCACGGGGGAATTTTAAGAAGCAGATCCCCCGTGTTTTCCCCTTAACTGAGCCAGACCTTAAGGTCATGGGCTAGCCACAAAGAGAACAGAAACCTCAGTGACCACAAAAAAACAAGAACACACAGTGGCAGTGGCAGATACTGATTAGAAAGGTCACAATAAATATTAACACCCCTCCCACACACACACCAGCAAAATCCAAAGAGTGGGAATGTGAGATTTCCAAGGCCACCACATAAGAGTTCTCAGAATGTCTGGTTATCAAGAAAAAAAAAAAATGCTGGTTTGTACCATAAAGAGATACGGTCATCCATGGGAGAAGAAAAAAAATGAATTTTCCAGAAATTATTATGAAATAGCTCAAAAATTGTAACCAGTAGCTAGGAGCTTAAAAACTTACCTAAATATGATGGAAGAATGCGTACACACAAGCCATAGGACCCCCAAACAAACAAAAACCTGTAAGTAAACTCCAAGAAGGATTTGAACTCAAAAGAGAAGCGAGTACTTATGTATAAAGAATCTTCAAGAAGATTCATAGCTGAATTCTCATGAGAAAGCATGGATGCCATCCCTGAGAAAGAGGATGGCACTGGAGTCCTGAAATTCTGTCTGAAAAATAACAATCTTCTGATAAAAGGCAAGCCAGGCGTGGTAGATGGCACACCTTTAATCCAGCATTTGGGAGGCAGGAGCAGGTGGATCTCTGTGTTTGAGTCCAGCCTAAAGAGTGAGTCCCAGGTCAGCTGGAGCTACACAGGGAGGGACTTGTCTAAAAAAGGGGCGGGGGGGAGAATTCATCACCCCTAAACTTTGTTTACAAGAAATGATAGAGTTCTTTGTTTTAAAATGACAAACTATTAGAGAAATTCAAAGCTATAGGAAGAAAAAGAATACAAACACACACACATACACACACACCACACCACACACATACACACACACATATACACATACACACACATACACATAAACACACACATACATACACATACACACACTTAACACCACACCACATACACACATACATACATATACACACATCACACACACATACACACACCACACCACACACACATACATGCACACATACATATACACACACACCACACCACACACACATACATACACACGTACATATACACACGTACATATACACATACCACACCACACATACACACACACCACACCACATACACACCACACACACAACACAGCACACACACACCACAGCACACACACACACACACATACACACCACACATACACAAACACATATACATATACATACACATACACACATACACATACCACACACACATACACACCACACCACACACCCCCCCACACACATATACACACATACACATCACACCACATATACACAAATGCACCACACCCAACACACACATACACACATACACACATCACACACCACACACACACACAAACACACCACACTATACACACACATACACACATACACACATCACACACCACATACCACACACACACACAAAAACACCATACTATACACACACACATACACACATACACACATCACACACACACAAACACACCATACTATACACACACACATACACACATCACACACCACACACACAAACACACCATACTACACACACACATACACACATACACACATCACACCACACACACACAGACACACCACACCATCACACATCACACCACACACACAGACACACCACACCATACACACACATACACATATACACACATCACACCATACACACACACATACACACACATGTACACACACATGTACACACACAGCATGTGCAGTGACAAGCATAAACTCTATGAAGCTTCTAATCTGCATCAGTAGCAACATGTGGTGCATCTATGGAAACTATGGATGATATTAATCAAGTAAGTGTAAGTTCTCCTTCTATCTGAAATGCTAATGGTAAGACAAATAAGAGAAATATGACTTCATGGTGGAAAAACTAAAGACCAGAATAGCCTCAAATAATGTCAACTTTATCCTGGTTGAGTAGGAAAACAGTGCTCCTGCTCCTGCTGCTGATGATGGTGATGATGATGACGATGATGATGATGATGATGACGACACCAACTAAAGCCTTTCCAAGGGATCCAGGGCACACAGGGGGACATTTGAGACAGAAACAAAACAATAAGAAAATATGAGCAGCAGGAAAGTCTCTTCCTTTTCTCTCGAAGAGATAGCCCCTATCTTGCTTAACAATATTTCTAGGTACTCTGGCTATCAGAGCCATTCGAGTGTAAGAGTGAAGAAATAAAATCTAGCCCAGCATGGTGGTGCACACCTGTAATCAATCCTAAAACTTGGAAACATTTTTGTGTGTGCCTGGAAGGAGCACTGGAGCAAGCCCCAGGCCAGCTCCTGGCTCATATGAAAACCCAAATATTAGCTTTTAACAATGTTACTAATTATCATTTAAAGACACTTTGCAGTACCAATGAGGTTCTATCAAAGTCTACAGCAATAGAAATACATAGAAATTTGAATTTTACAATCTAATAACTTAACCCATCCCTTATCTTGGAAAAAGACAGTATAAACAATATTTTAGTGATTAAAAAATCCTCCATCAAAGTAAAAATGCAATTAGATGTGAAAACTCTTTCTTCTAAGCCAGAATCTGAGAGTCTATTGTCTTTCTTCCATTACTATTGATACAGGATATATATCAGAACATAAACCTCCATTTAAAGCCAGGGTTGGTGGCATGCTTGTAATAATAAGAAGATGAATCCCTAGGGCTTGCTGGTGGGCTAGCCTAGCCTACTTGACAAGCCTCAGGCCAACACCCTGTCTCAAAAGTAAAAAGGAGAGAGGAGAAGTAGCACAGCCGTGCTCTTGTAGAGGGGACCCAGATTTGGTTGGCTGTTCACAGCTGTCTGTAACTAGTTCCAGAGGATCCAGCACCTTCTTCTGCCTCAGTCACTGAAAACACGTGGTGCACATGCATACATGCCATAAAACACTCACACTCACAAAATAAAAATAAATCTTTCCAAAATAAAATGGACAGCACCTGAGAAATGACGTCAAAGTTGCCCTCTAGCTTCGACGTGCAGTGTGTACATACGTGTGAGCATACTCACACATGTGCACCTGCACACACACACACATGCACACAGAGGCACAGAATCCAGAACATTCCCACAGGCTGTGCTGAGTGTGGGGAGACGGAGGAAAGATTGAGGTTTCTAGTCTATGTTCAGTCATCCAAGGCCACTCTGGATGTGTAAACTTTTGCTGAATTACATTTTATCCATACTGAGTCTTCTGCCCTGGTGCTAAAATCCCTACAAGTAGGTCTCCTTAGGTCCCTGGGTTGATTTCCACCTCTTCCTCTCCCTAGGCCAGAGACATTGAAGCTAAAACTGGCTCCAAGTCCTGCTAATACCCAGGGATAACCGCTTAACTATTTCAAAAAGTTTTTGAAATGATAGGTTTGCTTCTTTATTCAATCCAGTTTGTGTGTCTAGATGATTTTTATGGCTCTTTTTCTTCTCTTGATGGGTTAGCTAAGTTTCTGTCCAAGGCAGAGGCCACGCCACACTTTCAGATTTGAGGATTGATTAAAACAAGTCGATTGCCATCTCTGAGCATCAGTTTCTACTGCTGGGTGCCTATGGGAGTACATACTTCACAGGACTGTGATGAGGCTAAATTAAGGGCATGAAGAACTCAGAACACCAGCCACATGGAGAGCAGCCAAGAATCATTTCTCAAGAACAGAATCCCCAACATTCTTTTGGGTCGATCACTTTATCCACAGGACTTCATTAGCTATGAATAGCATACACACCCCATGTTGAGTTTTTAACTCAATGGTAGTAAGCAAAAGGCCACAGGCTCTGGGTTTAATGCTCTGACCCACCACGGCACACACAAAATTAATCTTGCTTGTACTCTAAGCTAGAGAAAGAATTCCAGGGTATGGTGAGAACCCAGGAGAGCTGCCAGATTCAGGTTCAGGTTCTATAGGAGTCCAGGGCTCTGACCACCAACTTAAAATGTACCTATGTAGGATTTCCCAGAGAGAGCCTTGTGTCTACTCTTTCTGTTTGCCTTTAAAGCTGATCCATCCAAAGAACCATAAGACTTGTGGTTAGGGCTTAGCATGGGCAATCACCACTTCCTGTGTCCCTGGCTGGATTCTTACCAGACACCAAGAACAATGCAAATCTTCAGTGTTCAGTGTTGAAGGAATCATTCCAGCCCCCTCTCCATTTTTTTTTTTTTACTAGTCTGTCTATTTTATCACAAAAGTTTCCATGTAGTGAGGACTAGCCTCTTTACTGGCACTGCAAGCCATACTCCTGAGTCTGCCTTGGAGAGGCATTTAAGTAATCAAAAGGGCCTGTGATACTCCTCTCAAAACCATCACCTCTACCCAGCAGCAAGAAGCCTGCATCCCGGAGCAACAGTACCCCCACAGCCTGCATCCCGGAGCAACAGTACCCCCACAGCCTGCATCCCAGAGCAACAGTACCCCCACAGTCTGCAGCTGAGTGTTCTGGGTGAAGCAACCAGGACTGGACAACAATCCAGCCACCCGAGAAGCACAGCTCCTCCTAACTCAACCATCAGATTCTTAAAAATAAGATGCAAGAAATGACTTTCCATGTCATGACTTCAAGAATGACAACTGTTGGAAGAACTGGGCCCCTTCTTCTTTGGTGACATCTTTATGAGAGCAGGGACCAGAGCTCCACTGTCTTTGCATCCCAAGCACCAACCTCACAAACTGTGTAAGAAACAACTATTTATTAGATACCTAAGTGAACTCTATTCTGACAATATCCAGTGATGCCTAAAAATTCCAAACCAGGAATGGGCTTCTTGGCACTGAAGGAGGAGGATGCTAAGTTCAAGGCCAGACTGGACTGCCAAGTGAGACCTTTCTCAACTCCTTTTCAAATTGAGTACATATATTTAATAGGCTATGATAGATACGCAAATGAGAATGACTGAAAGTCAACTGTGTATCACACACCATTGAGGAGGGTTATAAAGTTAGTGCCGTCCCAAATGTGATGTATTTCATAAAGCTTGCTTCATCGTGGCCTGCTTGGAACACTGATCCAACAGCTGAAGTTTGCCCTCATGATTATGGAAAAGTCTGCTCTCTTTACACACTTGAAAACTAGGGGCAAAAGCACAGCTAAGTAACTCAGAGCACATTTTAGAGGGTTTAATGGTTACCACATGTACAGCACTTAGAATAGTACCTGCCTCACGATGACCTCTCAAGAAATGTTAATTATTAGTATTTTCTATTATCAGGCACTGGCCAAGATAATAAGCTAGTGTACCAAATTAAACAAAAGCTCATTTGGTTAATATACCCAGCGAAGAATCAATGGAAGTAAATAAAATCCACTTCCTGAACAGCAAAAACTTGCCCTCAGAGCTTGAGGTGTCTTCTAAAAACCATGGTTAAATTCTTAACATATCAGTACTGCCTGTAAATTGTTTACTAGACTGTCCCTTTAAAGCAAAAATAATATCTACCAAACCCCCAGTGTGTTCCAGAAAGAACAAAGATGTTAGTTAGCCTTGCTAGCACCTTCCTTTAAAACAGAGACCGACTTTTACCTTCTCTTCTGGCCAGATGGCGGTTCTAGAGCTGAACAAGCTAGTTCTCCTTCTGGTGATAGTGACCCAGGAGTCTGTGAGACCTCAGATCACCACTGCTCCGGTTAAAAATAATCCCTGAGAAACAAAAAGCAGAAGTATTTAAAGAATTGCTTCATTCACACCGCCCCATCATGGGTGTTTTTCCTGTTTCTCAGATCAGCAATCTTCCAGCTCAGCAACTCCCAAGTGGGTGCCCTGACGACCGCCAGTCCCCAAGATCCCTGGCGATGCAATGTCTTCCAGTCAAGTGATTGTGGGAAACACACTATGCTTCCCACGAGGAAAGACACATCTACTCACATGTGAAAGCGCCTGAACCCTTCCAGGCTTTCCTTAGAAATTCATTTGTGTTTACTCCATGTTTGCAAGCCAATATAACCACCCACAGTTAATGCACTGTTAGTTACTTGTCCAAACACTCAGTCTATTCTGCGTGAATTCCACAAGAAACAGAAATGGCCAGGGACTAAGAAAGGTTATCCTGATTTTTTAAAATAATTATTTTCTTTATCAAAGAAAACAGGGAAGTCAAGTCTATGGAGACAGAATAGAGACAAGCCGGTCAACATTCTAGCATGGAGGGAGGGACTCACAAGGCCCCACCCCTAACTATGAAGATATTTGTTTCTGACAGCTGATAATATCTGAGGAAAGGGAGTCGGTTTTTAGCAAGGGTGTGGCCACTGTTAGGTCAACTACACTCCAGCAGATGGTCCTACGTCCCTGGCTAAATGCCAGCACAAACTGATGTAGTGGGTGATTTAAAAAAGAAAAAAAGAAGGCCTGACTTGGGAGGGGACAGGAAGCTGAAGGGTGAATCTGGGGGGAGTTCGTTCTCAGAAGATAAAAATATGGTTTTAAAAACAGATCACAGGGACTCTTCCCTTAGAGCACTGGGGCAGAAGTCAATGTTGTTAACTGTCACTATTATGCACTGGTAAGTGCTACAAGAATTTTTAATTCTGCTGGGTACAGGGATTTTTGCTTATCATCTCAGTACTTGGGAGAGAGGCAGAGGGGGTGTGAGACTGGGCTAAGCAGTGAGTTTTAAGCCAGCCTGGGTTATAATAAGGCCCCTGAGCAAACGACAGCAACAAAGCATTAGTTCTGTGTTGAGCGTTTCTTAAGTACTAACTGTAAACACACTTTTAAGGCATTATGTGGGTGATCATTTGACAAGCCCTTCCTGGTATCCTTCAATGGGGTACTGTCAGTTGGGCAGTCAGTCCCTTTACACAGCTCTCATGGCAGCCCAGATGTTCTGGACACTTTATAATCCCACTGAAGAAATTCCAGCAACTGTGGAACACCACTATACCCACAGCTGACGACATGCTGCGGTCATGACCACTCCAGACACCATTCGCTGGGCTTAGAAAGCAGCTCTCGGGGGAACACAAGCCTGGGTAAACTCTACATGACCCTACAGCCTTTGGTTACCCAGGCCAGAGGAGGAACACTTCCTCTCAAGGTCTGTGACTGGCACAGTCACACTGTGCATGACTGGTACAAATAAAAACCTTTCCTAGGTTTTTAAAGATGTAATCGATGTCTGAGTGTTTTATTTACACATATGTGGGGAATGCCATGTGAATGTGATGTCCACCGAGACAAGAGGAGGACAGAGTCGTCCCTGGAACTAGAACTAGAAGTGAGAGATGTTCTTATCCACTCATGCTGCCCTCTCATGTTACAGGATCAAGCCCCCATAAAGGACATCTCTGGTAGTCTTGTCTATGCTGCTAACAGCGTTGGAGCCTTAGCAGCAATGGAACCACCACCAGCAGCATCAGTTACAGTGAGAAGACAGCTGAAGAATTCCGGAAGACAGAGGCTGGGAATAGAGGTGACCAAGAGGAGTCATTCTGAGGCTGAGGCTCTGCAGAAAGTTCCCTGGAACTGCCAAGTCTTAAGGGCCAAGGGAACTGACACTCTAGGCCTCAACTTGAGAGCTGTAAAGGCAACAGGTGTTGTCTACAGATGCCACTTACTCACTGCTGATTTATGCTGAGGGTCAGAAGAGCTGGCAAAGGATGTTGTCCAGAACAACAAGTTTACATCATGAGGTTCTAGAGGTGTCTAAGCCCCCCGGAGCCATAAGACACACCCCCCCTCAGCTCTCGGTACCTTATCCACCCTTTGTGTAATCAGTGCTCTGGAACTACCAACACCACAAGAGCCCCCTCTCAGTTCCTCAGAAATGTCCTCCCAGACAGATCAAAGGAATAGACCCCACCCAGTTGTCTTTCCACATGCTGCTGAGATGGCAAAAGACGAGAGTGTCATTCCTATGTTACCCAAAGGGGAGACGGAGATAAATTGACACATTGAGTAACCACTACTTATACATGGGCTTTCATATGCTGTCTCAGTGAGAGTCCTTGAAGAGGCGTGCTATTTTTCCTTACAGAGTGGCAGCTGAGTTTCCAGGGCTTTAAAGGCTTAGGAAAAGCCACAGAGTATGTGGAACTAAGACATGAACTCAGATCTATCTTCAAAGCCTGAACAAAACAGCTCAGATTTTTAGCAAAAATGGTTTCTCTTCCAGAGTCAGCCAGTACGCTGGTTTTTATCATCTATCATAATGTATGCGTGCTAGTGTGGGGCAGGGTGGGGGGAATACAAAGGTAAATAAGGGAAGTCATTAGTACACTGAACTTCAGAATTGTGTGAAGCTTATGATTCCTTAATAACAAAGATTTTAATTACTTAATTACTCATAGCTAGCACCTGTTATATATTATGGTAACTCAGAATAAAAAATGGGCTAATAATTTTAGCACTTCATAAACATACAGAACTAAAACCAAGTTATAATAGGGAAAAAAATAGTTGAATTAGATTTTAACAAAACTTAACTTTGGTGCAAACCACACTACAATGGTTGATCGCAATGGTCAACTTGACTGGACTAAGGGATGTAATGGAGAGCATCTTAGATCTGGCCATCTTCTGGCCTCATGGCCATCATAGATCTGAGAATTACCTATGGCCTTGGTGTACCAGTATTAGGGTCATGGCTGGAGGGCAGTTTAAGATTGGGGAGCACGTATGCAGTTCCCTCTCTCTTGGATGGAGGACCTGACCTGCTGAGTGAAGCCTCATGGACCAGTCCAGCCTTTCTAGGAACTGTATGACTGTTTAGTCTCTTGTATCCATGAGTGCTCCCCTCTGAACCTCTTAATAATAATCCTTATCAGTTGTCCGTGATTTTTACTTACAATAATAGGAACACCTAGGCGTTAATTTGCAAGTCATATCTTTGGGTGTGCACATGAGTGTTTCCAGAGAGAATTAATTGAGGAGGTTATCACCTACCCTGAATGCAGGCAACACCATCCTATGGGCTGAGGTCCCAGATTAAATGCAAAGTGGGAAGTAGAAAGCTAGGTGGGTACTACGTGGGTAACCCTCCCTTTTATACTTCCTTGTCTGTGGGCATATGAGCAGGTAGCCTTCCACAACCACGCCTACCTAGTCATGTTTCACCTGATCCAAAGTCCAAAGAAACGTTTCCTCCCTTATGTGCCTTCCTTTCAGGTACTTGGCCATAGTAAAGAGAAAGGTCACTAATAGGTGTATTACAAAGTGTCAAGAAAGGTCACCAATAAAGATATCATCAACAAAGTGAAACCATCACCCACAGACTAAGATGAAATATTTGCAAATCACATACGTAACAAAGGACTTGTCTATATTTAAAAATCTCCTGTAGCTCAATAATGTGAAGACTACTAAGTGCGTGGTTTTGGATGGGTATGTGTTCCTTTCTTGTGGTTCTATACCTAAGAGTAGAATACAGAGACTTGTGGCAATTTTATGTTTAGCATTTTGAGGAGGTACCATGCTCTGTTCCACAGTCCTTGTACTAATTCACACACCCACCAGCAACGCACTGGGGATCCCATTTCTTCCCATCCCCGTCTGCACTTTTTCTTATTGATTTTTATTCTGTCTGCTCATGTGACTCAGTTAGCATTTCTCTATTTTCTGGTAAGGCTCATCTTATTTACATTTATTCACTCACTACTTTTCTTTGGTGAGATGCCTGCCCAGTTCCTTGTCCGTCTCTAAATGGTGGCTTTTATTAGGCCACAGCAGTCACACTAACTTCCCGATAGAAGTTCTCTGTGATTTACATCATTACATAATAATTTCTTCTATTTTGACTCTAGGGGTGGTTGAGGACCCTGAGTTTATAACATGCAAAAAAAAAAAACCCAATAATTTTAAAGTGCTCATACAGACTGGGAAAGACATGTTATGATTAAGATAATTAGATGCATTTTTTTTTAAAACAAGGTCTCAAGATATTGCCTTACCTGGCCTGGAACTCACTATGGAGACCAGACTGGCTTCAGACTTTCAGAGCTCTGCCTGCCTTTGCCCCCCAAGTGTTGTGTTGGGGAATATTTGATGGTGCTGTGAATCTCCGAGGCTTTGTTAATGAAATTAACCTTGGATCAGAGATTAGAGCCAGCAACTAGTCGACAAGAATTAGCCATAGAGAATGGAGGAGACAGGAAGATGGGTAGAGAGATATACATGGGAAGGAGTAGGGAAGGACTTAGAGATTCAAGGTCTTTGGGGTTTGGGTTGAGTGGAAAGACACTTCTCTTGCTGGGTCTTCAGCCAAAGGCTGTTTCCTTCTCAGCTTCCCTGATCTAGCAGGTTTTCACCCCAACATCAGAGTCCTGAGCCTTTACTGGTCAATAGAACCATAAAGACTTAGCTAAAACCTATGTTTGGTGGCAGCAGCAGAAGCAGAAATTCTGCCAGGATGGAGTCTCAGGGGCAGGCACAGCGGTAGTGAAAATATCGGGAGATTCGGGTGTGGACACTGAGCTTAGAGGAAAAATAGCGCTGGGATCAAAGGTGCGCACCACCACACCAAGCAATATAGGTTTTGTTTTAATGAAAAAAATATTTCTAGCTTTTATTTTTGCCATCTTAAGTCCTTGTCACTTTCCCCTAGTGGATCTATGTACTTTTGTAATCACGATTATAGATGCATCTTGGGGAAAACCCAGAAAGACAAAAATAGCAAATTTTCAAAAGATGCAAGTTGTTTATATTATCATTAATGACTATACTGCATGTAAATCCTGGTCCTGTAAAATAGCAATTCTGTAGGAGATATACTGGTGGAATGGCTTGACTAAAGTCTATAAGAGGGAAAAAATGGGATTTTAGTTAACCAAAACTAAATCTAGTTAGCATCAACACCACAACTCGGGTGGCTAGTAATCAAGTCAGCCAGACAGTTCTTGCCCACACGGAGCAGACAGACTCAGCAACTCTACCCACTGGACCATATCCGACAAGCGGACCAGAGATGAGCACAATAACACAGTCTGAAGCAGACAATGTCCAGACTCACTCTACACCTAGAATCAGAGTTAAATATCAAACAGCTGACCAATGACAGAACAGGAGGTATCCTGAGGAGTTAAGGCTCTAGCCATGTGACATCTATCACCAAAGGGCAAAAATGACAGGATCCTCAGATAAAATGATATTCTGGAAACCAGGCTCCATATGTGAAATAGGCCTGAAATCTTAAAACTTCTCAAAAACTGGCCTGTGGGCTTGACTGTTAAAGCTCTCTTTAGCTGGAAATGCCTGGGAACCCACAGAGGTGCAGGCATGCTCTTCCAAGATGAGGGCTCCATCCAGCAGTGAATGCATGTAAATGTGTAATTCTGAGCATGACTGCTGATCATCAGGCTGAAGGGAGGAAGCTTGGGGTTATAGCCTTTCCTAGCACATTTCTGAATGATGAATGGTGGATACTTCAGAACCTTCTTGGTAGACCCTGGGCCAGGGTGGGAGCTGGCTGCCTCCAGGTGGGCACTAGGCAATTTTCTACAGCATCAGCTATGACTAGACACAGAATACAGAGATGCAGAACTCTAAAAACTCACAAAAAAACCTACTGACTTTATAACAGATGGGCTATGATGAGTAAGTCATACATCAGTGAAGTTCTCTTTGTTTAGAATGACTACAATGGCCCTGGTTCCCCGGGTTGACCTTCTGCTGTCACTCATTACACAAGTCATGCATTCAGAAAACAGAAACATAACAGAGAGGAAAAACAACATCCTCCCTTCTGTTTTATTTATCAGAAACAGTATCTTCAGAGCTGGATGTGGTGCCAATACCCGCGATCCCAGCATTCACTTGTTGAGGCAGGAGGATCCTGAGTTTGAGACTGGCCTAGTTTGCATGGTGCACTCCAGGCCAACCTGAGCTGCAGAGACAATGTCTTAAAAACAAACACTTCAGTCTTTCCCAATTTATAGTTATGAGTAGCTCGTTTCTCTAAAGATTTTGGAGATTGTCAAATTCGGCCCTTGTCTAATACACAGCTCTCTGCTGACCAGCTGGCTTTGACCACATTACTTAACTGAGTTACAGCACACAGCAGAGCTGTCTGAACTTGCAGACCATCTAGCAGGTGCCAAATACACAACAAATGATATTGTTCTTATTGTCAACACATCACCATCAAGATGACCCCAGATCCCTCAGGGGATTGACACTTCACTCATTATTCATAACCAATTAGTATTTCATTACTGTTCCACCCCATTCAATCCCTAGCCCATCAGCCCAAGGGTCTTTCTAACGTTCATCTAACATTTAACTTATACTTTGAAATTAGGTCCCCAAATCATTTCTCTGGATAGAAAGGAAGCCATACTACCCTCTGGCTAAAGCAAGACACTTTCCAAATCAACAATAGCAGGAAAGTTTTTAATAGGCACAATGTTGTTTGTTTCTAAGAGCATGGGACAAAGATAAACATACCAACATCTCCGAGATGCCTGGCAAACAGGGAAACAGGAGAAAAATAAGGCCATCTGCAGAAGGAGCTGGCACAGTACCATAGCTATCAGGCCCTGCTCCAGAACAGCATCACCTACAAAGTCCAACAAAAGGGATGCATTGGCTGCTTTCTGGGTAACATCTGAAACCCAACCAAACTCAAAATATCTCTTCTTTAATGTAAAAAGGGAACAGATACTGCACAGGGTAGAATTCTGAAAGGCGCGTTTCTTCTGGTTCTCCCTTTTTGCTGAGCAGGGAGAAAAGATATCTGTGGTGCCAGGCAGACCACATTTCACATGAAGTCAGGAAAAACACCGTCACCTTTGACCTGGACAGCCCACCACTTGCTCACTCACTAGCCCACCCTCCTACACTGCCCCACTACACCCTTCCAGTAACGGTTACGCCTAGCAGAGGGCCCATGCGCCTCCACTAGGGGACACACACACCATGCAGTTTCCATACCACACTTACTGGTGAGCCACAAAATTCAAGGGAATTCAAGGGACTTATCTGTAATGAGGGCAGCTCCATTTTAACATTAAAGGTAACCTTACAGCCCCCGTGGGGTTTCCTGAGCACCCCTATCCCTGCCTGAGCAGCACAACTAGAGAAAAGCAACTTCCAGGCAGAAATGATCTGTTGGGTCAAGTGTGAATACTCTTGGAATCTGAGTAGGTAGCTATGGGCCTGTCATTGTGGCCTGTCCCACTGTTCTGCAGAAAAGCCGGGATGAAAAGTACCCATCAAAAGGGCTCCTGCATAACTCATCATCACCAACATTAATCGGCAAAGGAACAGCAATGAAAAGTTGGGGATGCTCTGACACAAGGGGGAAAGGGGTATGTGACAGCCAGGGTCATCTGGGAAGAAAGAACTGGCCAACAGGCAAGTCTGTGATTGCAGATCTAAGTGGGTGGGCACAGCCCATTGTGGGCGATGCCACCTCTGGACATGTGGTCTTAGGATGTGTAAGAAAGCAGGCTGAGCAAGCCTGGAGTGCAAGCTAATAAGCAACGTTCCTCTGTGGTCTCTGCCTCCAGGTCCCTGCCTTGGGTTCCTTGATAATAAGTAAGTTGTAAGCCAAATAAAACTCTTTCCTCCTCTGCCTTGGTTTTGGTTGGGTTTTTAATTACAGCAACAGAGAAACCTAATTAGGCCAGAGGGTTTGTCCATTAAATAGTGGAGCATTATTTAACTTTATGGAATTAAAAGACCTACCAAGGGTCATATTAACAGTGGTTAGTGAAGGAGAAAAATCCAAGCAAGAATACATCATAAATATTAAATGTTCATGGCTATACCTGCATCAGATGATCCCACTCAGACATGTTACACACCTCAACAACAGAGTGGAAGAAAGTGCATGCAACACTAAATAATTTTTTAGACAGTGACCAGCACCGTCTTCTCTGTTATTTTTCATTCCCCAAATTTTACATAGTCAAGGGGAAAGAAAGTACTAAAGTGTGTTTGTCACAAAGAAATCTGACATCAGATCTCAAATGACCAAAGGAAACACTAGAGGGTAATTACAACGAGGAAGAGAGTGGCCCCAGAAGCAGGCCTGAGCCCAGCTTCGGGAAAGGCATCAGTGCTGGAGTCCATTGGGAGGGGCAGCTACCCACTCCCAGGCTGTGAAAGAAGATGTCTGGAAGTGTCAGGCCAGGATCTCTTCAAAAAGAAAAAAAGTGATGTAGTCCCCACTTTAGATAAGGGAAATTACGTGCTTAGAAAGAAAGAAAAAGTGCAAAATCCTGGAGAGAGAGTTGGTCAGAGGCTTTCCTTCTGCTGCTGGTGTTGACGAAACAGCAGGTCTCCAAAAGGGGGGAAAAAAACCCAGAAGATGGAAAGGAATAAAAGGAACCGAAGGTCCCAACAGAGGACTAGGGCCAGAGAAGCCCCGGCGGGAGCTCGGTGCTCTGTCTTCTGAGTCTGAGACTGTTCTCTGACCCACGCTAGGACCCAAATGTCCTACTTTGGGCATCTAAAAGACAGAGACAAGTCTGCTAATTCTGGACTCCTCTGTCAGGACAGGAGCCACAGGCTCTCAGAAGATGCCATCAACCTGGTTTCCTTCCTACAAATCTTCCTTGTCCGTTTTAGTTTCCACCTCTCCATTTTGTGTTCCCGGACTTCCTCTCGCTGTGGCTGGGTTACGGTTTATCTCGGGGGTTCGTGGAAAGGCTTGTTCCTGGTGTGATGATGTAAGAGGCAGCGGGCCCTCTAAAAGGTGGGTGTCTACAGGAAGGGAATCACGTCACTGTGACACTGCCTCTTACACGCAAGGTAGAAGATTGTTATAAAATGACAAAGTCTAACCTTAGACCCTAAACTTTCTTGGCTCCCCTGTCTTACTCTTTACACAGGCACTACCATTATGGACCATTTGCCATCTGCAGTGAGTACCTGGAGGTGGGTGTCTGTAGGGTTTTGTTTTTTTTAATTCTCTTACTTATGAATGCCTAGCCTCAGCTGGGCTTATTAATAACCAGATTTTCTTAATTTAAATTATCCATCTACCTTTTGCCTCTGGGTTTTTACCTTTCTCTGTACT
This sequence comes from Phyllotis vaccarum, assembly GCA_033318265.1. NCBI lineage: Eukaryota > Metazoa > Chordata > Mammalia > Rodentia > Cricetidae > Phyllotis > Phyllotis vaccarum. The sequence goes on from JARWLC010000014.1 coordinate 30,875,587, forward strand.
ATGTACTTTTCTTCCTACTCCATGGGTGGCTGGACCCTGATGTCTTCCTCTCCTTCTTTCCTCTCTCCTCCCTCTTCTGTCCTACTTCTATTTATCCCTTCTCCCTGCCAGCCCCGCCCATCCTTTCTCCTGTCTCGCTATTGGCCGCTCAGCTCTTTATTAGACCGTCAGGTGTTTTAGACAGGGAAAGTAACACAGCTCCACAGAGTTAATAAATGCAACATAAAGAATGCAACACAGCTTTGCATCATTAAACAAATGTCCCACAGCAGAAACAACTGTAACACATCTTAATATTCTACAACACACGTCTAAAGACCTGAAGCTGTGCTGTTGGGACTTCTGAGCCTCTGAAACTGTGCATGATATAACCATCTCATTATAAAGTACTCAGCCTCGGGTGTTTGTTATAACACCAGTGGGCAGCAAAGCAGTTAACAGACAGGAGAGGCAAACCTTACACCATGAGCGGTTTCAGGGTGCACCCAGCTGCTGTACAGGGTCCCACTCTCCTCAGGTCACTGGTTTGACCATCATTGTTCCTCTGCCTGTAGCTCTCTAGCATTTTCCTGCCCCCACATGCCTTTCTTGATTAGCCTCCAGTATCATGGTGTGTAAAGGGTAATCCAGATTTCCCATCCTGCTACCCCCATCCTTCACATAAGGAAAATGGGGCTGTAAAGAGGGGCCTCTGTGTCTGGGCCCATCAGAGATGAAAGCAACGGTAACCCGTCCCAAAAGAAAGGTAGAGGCTGCTAAAACGAGGCTTTTGTCTCCATCACCATACAAAACACTGTAGCAGCTACCTTGCATCCACACAGAAAGGACAGGCAGATGAATGGATTCTGAGCCCAAGCACGCCTTGATCTACTGGGTTAAAGGCAACTTCCACCACCCAAGGACAGCTGGGTCAGAGAAATGGATCCTTGTTGTTTATACCACTGTTGGCTATTTGCTTAGGGCCAAATGCAGTCCTGTGTGTCTGTTACCCCTGTTTGTTCTTAAAAGTGTTTAAATTTTCTTTTCCTCTAAGCCATTTCTCAATCAGTGGGCTGTGACCTCTTTGGGGGCCCAGCAACCATATCAGATATCCTACATATTCAATATTTACATTATGATTCATAAGAGTAGCAAGATTACAGTTACGAAGGAGCAACAAAATCATTTTACGATGTGGGAATCACGACAGCATGAGGAACTGTAGTAAAAGGTCTTGGCATTAGCAAGATTGAGAACCACTTCCCTTAAATGTTACTAAAATGGCATTACATTGTCTCTATGATTGTGGCTATTGTTTTACATGCACACATGGATACAGAAAAATAGATACACACACAAAAATATACAGATGATTTTGTGTTCATGATGGGGCCATGAACTGATAAACCCATTATGAGGTGAAACTGCTTTTAATACAGCTGACCCAGCCAACATCAAATCTTAGCTCACCCCAACATGGTGCTGGAGAAGGAACTGAGATTCCTACATTATGACCAGCAGGCAACAGGAAGTGGCCTGAGACACTGGGTGTGGCTTGAGCATATATGAGACCTCAAAGCCTACCTCCACAGTGACAGTCTTCCTCCAACAAGGCCAACAAAGCCACACTTCTAATAGTGCCACTCCCTGTGAGCTTATGGGAACAACTACAACCACCACACTTCCCTAGTAACTATTAACTGCCAATAACTCCTCAGGTGTAGAACCAGCTATACTTTATATGCATTATGCTTTCTTGCACTACCAAGGAATTGTTCCTTTCGTTTTTCTAATTATAAAGAAAATCACTTACACTATGTGAATTAGTTATTCAAGGTATATGACACATGTATGGATCCATGTCCTTAGTTTATATTTTTCTTTAGAACAGCTTTTAATCATGATAAAGAATTTTCCTGCTTTATGGGGGATTTTTTCTTTTTTTAAAAGATGTGGGGTTTTTTTTTAATGTGTTTGCTTGCATGAATTTATGGGCACCATGTGCATGCAATGCCCAAGGAGACCAGAAGAGGTCATTAAATCTCCTGGAAATGGAGGTATAGATGGTTGTGAGCTACTAACTGGGTGCTAGGAACCAAACCCAGGTCCTCTATGAGAGCAGCAGTGCTCTTAATTACTGACCAACATCTCTAGTGACTAATAATTTTATTTTTGTTAAGTAAAAAAGAGTTTAAAGAAAAATCATCAAATATTTGTACAAACAGATCAGGATTGATTTGTGGTTCTTAGTAGAACTGTTAGGAGATCTTTTACAGACTTCCACAGAAAGTTTATATTCTTGGAGGAAAAAAAAAAAAACACATGGGTATCCTGAATGATTCTTCTACCAGAGTTCCTTTTTGAACTATTTTTATGTGTTTTACTAGGTTTATATCACATGTCTAGGATGGTCCTTCCACTTGGGTGTGATATCATGAGAATTATCTCATATTTGAAATTGAACCTCATAGCACAGCAGCATATGACCCCACAGAGGGAAAAACTCCAATGGCTTACACTCAACAGTGTATAGAGAAAGGGAGGCCTCAGAAATGCAAGGGCCACTGATGTTTCTGCAGCCTCTGATGCACATGCAGTCCTTGTATGGTCATTCCCTCTTCCTTTATGGGTACCACTTCACCAACACTTCTCTCCTCATGCTGGCACTTAGCCTTGGCTTGTCTGTTGTGTTGTACTTGGGGTTTGCTTGCTTACTTTTCCCCACTTTATTTTCACCAGAAATACCATCCCACGTTTCCAAAATGTACTACATGAAAAAAGAAAGAACACCATTTTCCATATTTCTCACCTTAAAGCCACCGACCTGCCCGTTTCTGAAGACCTCAGTGTGTATCTGTTACCTAATTTTCACAGTAATGCTACAGAAAAAGCAATAAGAAAACCTTACTAGCTCCCAACTGCAAATGATGCTCAAGGGTCTGGGTGGTCAGTTAGGGAGCACTGATGACCTTGACTGGGATTACTCACATTCTGATGTCATTATCGGTCTGGTGTCAGTTAATTGGCTGATGTATTAGGAAGTCCTTGCCAGGAAATCCAGGGTCATTTCAGCTTTCTTATGAGAATGTTCTCATGGTAATGGTGAGCCTGAAAAAGGACAGGCAGAAGCATGCAGAGCCCCTTCAGGCCTCAACTTAAAAGTGTCAAACATCCTCTTGAACAAATAATAAGCTACATGGGCTGAGGCTTGTAGGGTGAAGACAGATAGGGGTGTCCGGGGGACTTGCTACCCACACAACCCACCACACCTTCTCTTCATCTTTGGCCAGTTGTATCACCCCTTCAGTGACCTCACATCCTTCTCTCAGAGGGGCAGGGCTGCTTTTCAGAACCTAACACTTCAGTTGTCTCAGTGATGCAAGGAAATGGTTGGATGTTCTAGTCAGTGTAGGAACCAAGAACTTCTAAGTGAGCCATGGAGAATCTCCCAGATGAAAACGTTACAGCAGACCTCAGGGGCATGATCAGGGGTAAGTGACTGCTGGGGAACATGCTTCATATCTCTTCATTCAGTGGGTAAAAAGCAGGAAAATAAAGGCTGAGGCCCCACAGAGTAACATTCCCTAACACAGCACACCCTATTATGGAACCTTTTTATGTAAGTTTATTTCTCAGATCAGCCTGCAGTGGGGCCGGCTGCTCATGATGCTCAAAATCAGAAAAAACAAAATTGGCAATATATCTTGAAACTTAGCCCCCAGAAAGAGGTGTTCCGCCACTGTGGATGATCAAAGGCTGACAGAGAATTGTTATTCTGTCAAAACACCCTGTGAAAGGAAACTACTATGTACATTTTTTAGGGCAGGGCAGCCCCACCTGTGATTGTAAAATTATTCAGGTCTATTTCAAGCAATTGAGTAAATTTTCTCCTGCTAGGGATTACCATTATTTCACTCCCTTAGCTTTTTTTAAATTTCAATTTTTTTCTGAATGAGTGATATGGATATGTGGCACCAGATCCATAAGCTACAAAATAATATAAAGTAGAAAGAAATGTCCTCATCACCCTTACGCTCCTTGGCCAGTATCTTCAGTGACACTCAACACTGCCAGACATGCTCTACATACACAGGGCACAAATGCATCTTCAGGTATGGGTGTAAGCACACACACACACACACACCAACTGGCTGGTCTTTTAAAACTAGTAAGTACTGCTATGCTAAAAATATGTCTTTGCACCTCCCTATCCTCACACTGTAGAGTTCTTGGGATGGAATCCAGGGCTTTACACATGCTTGGCAATCACTCTACCACTGATCCAACAACCCCACATCCGTTTCCCACCTCTGGACACTCTATGGAGGCAGCTGCCTGGATCTTTTAAAAGGCTAGGTCATATTGTTTATAGATAACCTACTATTTGATCAGTTCCTATAGATTTAGATAGCTTTCAGTATGTCGAGATTTCAAGCAAACTATAAACATATTTGTAGAATAAGCTCCTAGATGCAGAATTGTTGTGAGATAATATTTTTGTACATTGTGAAGGTGTGTCTCTGCCTAAGGTGATGTCGGACTGGCTTAATAGAGAGCTGAATGGCTAAGAGCTAGATAGGAGAGGACAAACAGGACTTCCAGAGAGAGAGAGAGAGAGAGAGAAACTCAGGAAGAGTCTGAGGCACATAGGATTAAGCCTGACAGACACATAAGAAATTGGAAGTACATTACGAAGGAGAGGTAATAAGTCACGTGGCAGAATGGAGATTAATTTAAGTTGTAAGAGCTAGTTGGGAATGAGCGTACACTAAAGCCAAGATTTCATAATTAATTCATAATTAATAAATCCCCGTGCCATTATTTGGGAGCTGGTGTTCTCTAAATAAAGACCTGCTACTTAGAACTGGTCAGACTGGGAAACTGCACTTATACCATCAATATATTCAGCCCAAACCACCTTCCAAAGATGTGGACTATGCTCAACTATTAACCATTATAATCCACAGGCTTAACTTAGGTCATGTGTTTTTGATGTTTCTGGAGAGCTGTTTAAAAAATAAAAGAAAGCTGGACTTGGGGCATAATTTAGTTGTAGAACCTAGTACATTTGAGGCTCTGGATTCACAGTGAGTCCTCATTTCAGACTAAGTGACACACAAAAGGAAAGATTTGATGATGGCTACACTAATCCAATGCATCTTCCCACCAACAGTGGATGACACTGGACACCTAGTCTACTGCTGTTCTCATGTTGGTCTAGTTTGAGATTTAAAGTGATGCTTTGAGTTTCGTTCAAACTGAAGGAAATAGGTATTTATAATGCTTATGTAGAGCTACCATGATTTCTCTGGGTAAAAATACAGCTTTTTCTAGAACACAAATATAAGCTGACACTTGAATTTCTCACCTCACAGTCACAAGCAGAAAGAAAAGGCTAAAATCCCCAACTGTCAGATTTGACTAAGAATTTAAAGGTTATTTGGCCTGAGAATTATGGACAGATATTTTTGAAACTACTGTTAAAATTTTAAAAAGAATTTAAATAACTTCAACAATATTTCCACTTTTTAAATTTTGCCAACTAAAGTCATTAAAAAATAAAAGCAATCCATCCACCGTCTACTAATTATCATTTAATAAAAGAATGTAATATAAGAAGCAGAGAGGGTTCAATATTAGAAATCAGAAGGGGCCATTAAATTGAATACATTTAGCACCATGCAAAGTCAACCACATAATCATTTCCTTCTGCCAATTTTTCTACAGACTGAGAAAAAAAATCACATCAAAGCCATGTTGGGAGCTAACCTCATTATTTCCCAAACAACCCAGACCCTATATCCAAATAACAGGATCAAGCTTCCATTCTGATAACCATGAGAGAGTCAGAACCAGACCAATGCCTCCTACCCTGGCGCCTTTCCAGGAGTAATTCCACTTCTCTGCATTTCCCCAAATGTGTAGCACCAGGCCCATTCTGTCCCTTTATTACCTCACTATTCCTGGGTTTTAGTCTGATTTGTTTGCTTTCATCCAAAATGTGTGTCTTCTTCACTTGGGTGTTGGGAACAAAACAGAGGACCTAGATGACCCCTTAGTGGGTAAGCCCCTTCCTGCACAAGCGAAAGGACCCAGGCTTGGTCCCCAGATCTCATGGAAAGCTGGGAACCATCTTGGTTATGTTTCCATTGCTATGATAAAAATGCCCTGACACAAGCAACTTAGAAAAGGGGGTTTATTTTGGCTTATGCATCTAGAGGAATAGAGTCCATCATAGCAGAGAGGACATGGCCACAGGCAGAGAAAGCATGCCAGCAGGAACAGGAAGCTGACTGATCACATCTTCATGCCCACACAGGAAGCAGAGAGAGTGAGAGCAGGAAGTGGGGCAAGGCTATAAAGGGGATATAATTCCTCCAGCAAAGTTCCTCCTCCTAAACATTTCATAATCTCCCCGAACAGCATCACCAACTAGAGACTAAGTGTTCAAATGCATGAACTGGTGGGGATCATTTCTTATTAAAAAAAAAAAAATCAAAAAACAACAAACCAAAAAAACCCCACACATACTCAATAATTAATCAATGTCCCCTGAATTTCAGAGCCAAGCAACTCTCAATAACCTTGACCACAAGCTAGAACATGACATCTTCACAGATTCAAGCTTTTGTTCTTCCAGCTCTTTCATGTATACCACACAGTTTACTTCCCCCATGGCTCACCCATGTCCAGGTTATAGCAGCCAGCTTCACTGTGCTCCACATGATGTTGCATGGGCATAACTTATTCAGGCACAAGCTCTGCAGCTTCCCACTCAGATGCCCAGGCCCCAGTCTATGCCAGGCCTGAGCTGAAGACTAAATGATGTTCTGGGCTACAGGCTTGCTGCATTCCCTCCATTTCATCATAATAAGAATGTGCTGGAGACTGGAGTATTGATAATAGCTTTAATAAATATAGAAGTGGCTCGATCACTCTGTTTTCAATTAAGACTGTGGCTCTACGCAGCAGGGCTTTAATGGCAGTCCTAGGCCGGAGAGAATTTATAACATCTTTTTTAATGAACAAGATAGCAGGAGTTTTGCCGCCATGCCAGGCCGTTGCTTTTAAGCCTACCTCTGTCTCCCATGATTCCCATACTCAGTTAAAGATCATTCTTCTCCCTTTTCAACTCAGTGTTCCTCCTATTAATTAATCCATTAATTACTAATTCAGCTCTTTAATCCATTTTTAGGCTTTAAAGCTAGTAATCCAAGAGGAAAAACTCCTCCATACGTGGCCATTTTTGTGGCTTAGAGAAGGTTATAGTTAAATAATTCAAGTTTTTACAATACTGAAAAATGGAAATGTAACATGTATTCCAGGGAAATTCACGGTGGACAAAGGAAGATTTGGTGTCTGTACCAATATCATTATTTCCCTTAAAGGGGCCTTGGCAGCAATACTGATGTGGTATTTCATCTCTCTGAATCAAGTTGGCCATGTAGATGCAATACAGTCAGTCCTGCATACCTCGTGAGGGTTAATATCATCATCTTGTCAGAATCATCTAAAAGACATGCCTCTGGAAATGCCTAGGGCTCAAGTAGAGAAATGGACACCCACCTTAACTGTGGGCAGCACAAAATGCTCTGTACATTGTAAAGATTTTTCACTTGTATTGGTTTAATAAAATGCTGATTGAGCAGTAGCCAGACAGGAAGTAGATAGAGGCAGGGCAACCAGACTAGGAGAATTCTGGGAAGATGAAAGGGAGGATAGCAGATGCCAGCCAGATGCAGAGGAAGCAGGATGAGAAAGCTGCACTGAGAAAGGTATCAAGCCATGTGGCTAAACAGAAATAGAAATATGGGTTAATTTAAGTATAAGAGCTAGATAGTAACAAGCCTGAGCTACTGGCCCAGCTTCTATAATATTAAGCCTCCAAGTTTACATGTGGCTGCAGGACTTTAGGTCTGGATCTCAGGGCTAGGCAGGATCAAGAAACCACTCCATGAGCTGAGATCTTAGATGGCACAGAAAGGATTCTGCATGCTGCGTATTCATTGTTCTTGTAACAACATGACCACCTAACCTTGAGTTCCTACCTCCATCACTTTCTCACCAGGATGGACAGTAATCTAGAAGTGGGAGCCAAAATAACCTTCCTTCAGTTGCTTCTGCCAGATCCATTGTTCCAGCAACACAGGAAGTAACTACTGCATATCTCCTCCCACCCCGCCCGACAACAAGATGCTGATTTAGAGTTGACACTGCAGACATATGGGAAGACTCTGGTTTCTGAAGGACTGCCTCCTTATGAAAGGACAGAAGGACAGACTGTCACATCACTGTACTGCAGAACAAGCTTCTAAGGCACGGTTTACACTGGCTCACAGTCATGAAAAGCACAATGTCAACCTGTGACGTGCACATGCTGAGTACATTTTTCTGGATGGTTCATTCAATCAACAAGTAGTAGGTGCTTATTGGGCATTAGGTATTAGTGTTAGGGAGTGAAAATATGAATGAACTAAACAGCTCACAATCTAGAGTCATAGGTGTATTCTCCATTTACAGAAGTAGATCTATCTGTAAGTTATCTGCTTACAGATAAGTAAACCAAACTAACAATTCTATCCATTCAGATAACTAACAGACTTTCAATTCTTAATGGGCTTGTAATCTAAAAGAGGAGATGAAGGAGATAACACAGACCTTCAACAGATGGCAAAGGCTTGAGTGATAAAACGGAGATGCTGAGAGAATGGGTGTGGGGCAGGTAAGGAAGGTGGGAAATGGGGAGTCCTCAAGACTCAACCAAGTCCTGGAGGATGTGTAAGATGGAAGACAGGGTGGAGGAGTCTATGTCAGACTGAGGGAACAGTGCACATTCCCAGCTGAAAACAACACCTCAGGATGGACATGAAAGCAACTGGACAGCAGCCCGAGATCAGCTCAGAAGGGGAAACAAACATGCCCTGCGGGGCTCTGTGGCAGGACTTTATCTGCCAGGCAAAGGCTCCCTTGCTGGGTTCCTAGCAGGGAAAAAGATTAGATCTGCAGGCTGAAAGCGTTACCTTAGCTGGAATGATAAGTACTTCCAGCATCAATGATTGGATGGCTGATGATGTAAAGACAGAAAGGAATGGTCCAGGTAATCAGGATGCAGGAGGGTAACTGTCACTTGTTCTTGCTACCAAATCAGAGAGAGCTCAGCTGAGAAGGAAAAAAGGTAAAGACGACCCATATAGCTCCACTATTTGCTCTATCCGTCAAAACAAGAGCCTGCCGTCATAAGGACAATCGGGATGAAAGTCATTTTGTTCAAAGATATTTTTAACTATACTACTCAGGATAGCCAACAGATGGAAATGGCCCAAACCTCTAAAAAGCAAGGGATGAATGAAACAAATGTCATCTATTAATATGAGTAAGCATTATATACAAATACCTACAGCCATCTGTGGAAACAAGGGACAGAGGCGTGACAGGAAGGTAAATACCCCTTTTCACAATGCTCGGGACCAGAAACATTTTAGATTTCGGGGATTTGGGGGTTTGGGAATATCTACACAACACAGTGAGACGTATCAGAGAAGGGACCCAAGCTTAAATGATGACAGAGAAAGAGAATCAGGCAAAGTCAGGTGGAGACTTTGAAAGATTGGGTCCGCTTTTTGACTTTGACAACCTGTTCTGTCCTGACTAGAAGCCTGACACACCCAGGTTCTACCACTGCTCTGTTCTGGCCTGAGACCACAAACAGAAAAAGATGTGTGTTGGCTCCTCTAAGGGTTTCCTGCCTTCAGCTTCTCCTTACATTGCTACTTAAGGAGCATGGCGGCTTGGAAGCTACATCTTGGAAGATGTACCTCTCCCTGCAGTCTAGTCACCAGGGTGGGGATGTACATAAGAATCCTGATGGTAGGACAGCTGGACAAGAGATCAACTCACCCTCTGGCCTGTGGGCCTCTCAGAAGCAATCCTCTCTTGGGATCTGCTCCTTGTACATGAGAATCTGCTTGCTTCTTTCCTCTCACTGAACAATACAAGTACTTCCAGAACGTCACCCTTCTGCGGTCCCTGAAAATTAGTCTTCAAGTTTGTGAGATATGAACATGAAGTTAGGATGGCTCTGGTGGCTACTGATTGTCCAGGACCCTAGTCCCCCAAGTCCAGCTCACCAGAAAGGCTCCATCATACTCAAGGACACCTCCCATCTGCTTGGCCCGGTTTCATAAACACAAAATTTACCTGTGTTTCACACGCACAGCCTCTATACAGTTTTTTAAAAAATAATTTTGAGCATGAAACAAAGTTTTATGGTGTGGAAATTTCTACTTCTGGTATGGTATTCCTCAAAACTTTTCAGATTTGGGAGAATTTTAAATTTAGGGTTTTTAATTAATTAAAAGTGTTCAGCCTTTAGAACCCTCCAAAGGTAGATGACTGTAAAATGGTGTGGGCACTTTGTGCAGCCTCTTACAGTAGGATCAGACTATGTTCCTGTGCATGACCTGACATCTGGGAACCCATTCCCTGCAGAGGAACACCTATCCCCAGCCTTCAAACTGGGATGAGGGACTTGGACCTACCTCAACTGGATACACCAGACTGAACTGACCCACTTTGGGACTCCTTGTCCTCCTTGGGAAATGGATGGGGGATGGGGTGGGGAGGCTGAGGGAGGACTGGGATGAGGAGAAGGAGGAGACAATGGTAGATATGGGGGAAAATTTAAATAAAAAAATGGGAGAAAAAGTGTTCAGCCTTTATACATGATGACAACTATAAGTATCTGCATATAGCAGTAGACATATGTATTTTATTACATCTGGATTACTCCAAAGATTAGAACATTATACACTATTGTCTCCCCCCTCCAGGAGTCTGCTCTCCCCACTCAGGAAATCCGAGTCATTTAAACCCCTTCCAAGGATCGAGGAAGAATACTTATCCCCTGAATGATATAATATTCTTAACTTTCTAGAATCATCTTCCTCCATACAGTTGTTTACGGTGGCGCTGAAAGCCAGCTCTGCTCAGCCTCTACTGGAGCGCCTTAGAAACACAGACCATCTCCTTTTCCATCTTTCTACCCTCCTTTCCCAAAGCCTTGGCACGCTCTCCTGGATACTAGACTTTTTCACGCTTCCCCTGAAATCCTCTCCTGTCATGTAACTGCTGGTCAGTCCTGTGTCAGCTTTCTGACCTCCATTACTGAGGTCAGCCACCTACTGGCTCGCTGTCTCTTCTCTACACCTCCCCCCAGAAACTGCCAAATTATTCAGCCTTCTTCTCCCAGTGTTTTTCTCTCAAAGTATTAATAAAATTGTCCTTGGGCTTTCTAGTGAGCCTGCTTTTAAATTCCTTAATTAATGAATAAAAACCCTTGCAATGTGTAACATATAACTTAGGGACTCCCCAAACTTTCCAGTAACACAAAATCCCCAAACTTTCCAGTGACATTATAAGGTCCCTGAAGAGCATTTATCCAACTCTAACAAAGACACACAGCACTATGTGAATGTTACAGTCTGTGACATTAGTTCCAAAGCAGTATTTTGTTTATTTTCTTGTATTTCTCAGACAGAGTCTTGCTATGCCATCTATGCTGGCCTTGAACTTGCAATCCTTATGTCTCAGCCCCTGAAGTACCTGGGCTGCAGGCACATGCTACTGCATTCAGTTGTTTCCAAATCTTTGAGGCCAAACACACACCTGTGCCATTTTATGAAATTATCCTGAGCACGAACAGTTGGATTGTAAAATTTACAATGAACACTCAAATTTACACAGGGCCTCTTAAGAGCCCACCAATCCTGGTTTGAAACACAAAAATCTAAAAATAGGAAGCGGGAGGAAGGGAAGGATAATAGAGATATCCCAAGTAATACTGGAGACAGAGGAAGACGCAGAGGTGATTTCAAAGCCTCCATACCTGACAGAAGGTCAGCAGAGTCCCAGATGAGGGATAGCCATGAAGCACAACACGCTTGGCCAGCTTGAGGTCGGAAGCTAAGCAGGGTGAGATCTGGCCAGTACTTGGCTCAAGGAAGAAAAACAAATCTATTTCTCATTTGCTGCATGTGAGGAACAGTGGGGAGCAGAGATATGCTGGACTTGGCTGGAAATTTATCTCTAGAGAGTTATCAACCTCCAGAGAGAAATGCTTCCATGGGTGCTAAACAGAACTTACCTCAAAGAAGCATCCCACAAAAGTGATTAAAAAGCAAACAAACAAAGAGCCGCATGAGAAGGGATCAGAGTCACAGACACACTGATCTCAGCTCATCCACTGAGGCTGGGCTGAGGAGGCACCATATTTGCATATTTATGAAGTATATATATTCCATATAGTGGAAGTATGATTTAGTTAGAATAAACCGATATTCATCCCAATAGGCATTTCGAATTATTTATTTCCTAATTGCCCCCCTATAGCCTTTGAACTTTGGAGATGAGAACTGTGGAGTTATGGTTTATTTAAGACCCTAATAAGGCCCCTGGGAAACAACAAAGACAATATTTGTGGTGAGATTTTGCACACAGAAGAATACTTTGTTATGGCTTCCCCTCCTCAGGAAGAGGAAGTGCTGGGTACTCCATGAGCACGTTTGTACATATGTACATACTACTGAATTCTACTGTCAAAAACAATCTGGGCTGCCCATGTGGAGGCGGATGCATTCATTTGAAATCTACAATTACCCTTATGTAAATGAGAATCAATGCAAAAAAATAATGTGAGGAAAACCAATTTGTCTTCTGAACAGTGTACTGGGAGTAGGCCTGTTTGTGATCTGCATGTGCCAACAACATGATTGTGTTAGCTCCAGAAATAACTTGAAAAGACATTTTCAATGATGAGTTTGGAGTAGCCAAACTGGAAAGGATGCTGTCAATCTGTTGCATATTCGTGATGTGCAGTCTCTCAGGCTCACTTCACAAACAAGCTTTAATAGAGAGAAGATGAAAACAGCTCTGCAACATTTGGGGATGTGGAACTGCATATACCCTGCGAACCATCGCTCTCCACTTCCGGGTTCTTCCTGACACTCTGTCTTCTGATGTCCTTCCCGATGAAGACTAACCGTATGAAAGAGCGGAGTCCATCTGAGAAATCCTGACTGTGTGGGTCAGGGGTTGGCTTGAGAGTCAATGTTGGTTCAAAGCTCCACATACTCCCGCATCTGAATCTAACACCCAGGCAAGTTTGTGAACCATGAACAAAAGACGGAGTTCAGATGTGGCGGACAAGAGCAGAGGCTTTCAGGGCACTTCAGAGACCGCCCTCACACATGCTACTTCTTTTGATCCTGACAAACAAGTCAACTGTTGTTAGTCAAACCATTCACAGAGAGAATAAGATACAAGCTATGTCAGAGCTCAGCTCAGATGGCGCAGCACCATGCTTCCTTTGCCAACATCGCCATTATTTGAGCCACACATCTCCAAGGATTCGTAAACTATAGCTTGGTACTGGTACACACCTCACAGAACATTTATAAACCACTCAATGGCCATGGTGTGTACCTGAATAATAGTTACGTAAGAGCCTATATATGCCAACTGGCCTATTCACTCTATGAGCACTGAGGGAAAAAAATTCAAATGTAACTTTAAAAAATGTGTAGTGCACACACAAATCTCATTTTATAGGATGAAATAAAGAATTATCTGAAGATGAAGAAAGAAACATACCCAGAGAACTCACAGAAAGGAGGCAGCGTTCCTTCCTGCCCTTGCTCCTGACCTCTCTAATGCTCTTGTGGTTTGGATTCCTTGAATTCCCTTATTTCAATGTGCAGGTCCAGTTTTTTAACATAACTATTCACTAGAATCCCAAAGGATAAGAATGGTTTCCTTTGTCATCAGGAAGGATGTGGTGAGTATCAGACAGGGTGTGTGTGTGTGTGTGTGTGTGTGTGTGTGTGTGTGTGTGTCCCACACACATGTGAGACAGATAGAAGACTGGAATATCTTTTAGTTTGGGTGGGTTTCTGGGTCGGTTCATGTAGCTGTGCATATGAGAATATGAGGCTGTGCTGTGGCCGGGAAAGGATGGGTCGCCTACCAGAAAATTCATCCCAGACCTGCCTGAAGCAGGAGGCTTTTTAGTGCTTTAATGCAGGGACAATATAAATTATACTCCAGAGAGCAAATATACCCCATGACCCATTTCAGTCTGGCCTCAAATCTAGGAATATTATTTATGTTTCTAAATGAAACAACAGAATGATACTTACAATGAGAATATTATATGACATTCACATCTGGTGTGCGTATGTTAACTTTTATAAAAACAAGTCATGGATTCAGTCATTGCTCTGTTGCCCAAGGCAGCTTTCATATTATATAAGCACAATTACATAGTTTCAATTAGAGACTATACTACCTTTAGGATGCAAATGTTCTCTATGCTCCTATAAAGAAAAAAACTAGGGGCTGGAGAGATAGATAGTTCAGCAATTAAGAGTGGTTGTTGCTCCTCCAGAAGACCTAGACTCAGTTCCCAGTACCTACACAACAGTTCATCACATTCTGTAACCCCAGTTTCAGGGAATCCAATGCTCTTTTCGGTCCTTGGTGAGCACTGCAGAGATGTAGTACTGCAGAATAGTATTTTAAGGTGTGTTGCTTTTGTTTAATTCTGTAAAGCTCTGTTACTTTGCCTGTCTAGAACACCTGATAGTCTAACAAAGAGCTGAGTGGCCAATGGTGAGGCAGGAAAAATGGGCAGGGCTGGCGGGCAGAGAGAATTATTAGAAGGAAAAATCTGGGGTTGGAGAGATCAAGGATCATGAGAAGGAGGAGAACACCAGAGACCAGCCACCCAGCCACCCAGCCACCCAGCCACCCAGCCACCCAGCCACCCAACCACCCAGCCACCCAGACACCCAGACACCCAGCCACCCAGCCACCCAGACACCCAGCCATCCAGCCACCCAGCCACCCAGACACCCAGCCACCCAGACACCCAGCCACCCAGCCACCCAGTCACCCAGCCACCCAGACACCCAGACACCCAGCCACCCAGCCACCCAGTCACCCAGCCACCCAGACACCCAGCCACCCAGCCACCCAGACACCCAGCCACCCAGCCACCCAGTCACCCAGTTACACATCAAGTCATGGAATAAGAGTGAAATTGAGAGTACATAAGCAAGAAAAGGAAAAAAGTCCACAGGCAAAAGATAAACAGGATAAGTTAAAGTTAAGGAAAGCTGGGTAGCAACAAGCCAAGCTAAACTCGGACGTTTATAAGTAAGAACAAGTCTCCACGTGTGATTTATTTGGGAGCTGGGTGGAAGGCCCCCAAAAGAGAAAAAACAACCAACCAACAATTTTGCCTGCAAATCACAAATGCAGGCCAAACACTCACACATGAAATAAAAAATGGATCAATGTTTTAAAAGAATTTAAAAGGTTTGCCAAGTCCTAGATTAAGACAAAAGAATAGAGGTGGGGCTTTTAAATGACTTCCTAGAAACCAACTCCTCTCTAACCTTCATTTACTGGATAATAAACAAATAAACAAATAGCTTAGACCCATCTCAGATACACTATTTTTGACACTGGTAGTCTCTACTAGGGTGTACTAGGGTGTCCCCATGAATTGAGACTGTTCTAGGGCTTCCTTGCCCTGACTAGGGGTAGGAAAAGGCTTCTTCTGCACATCCAGTTTCATTATTAGAATGATGGTTGTATAAAAAGAGGCAGCCAAGCATACTAATCCAGCAGGGCCCTTGGCACAGCTCTGTCTAAGCTTCCCTTTCATTAAGAAATGGATAGTTTTACCCTGTCAACAAATATCGTTAGCTCTGTTGCCATTTTCCCAACATCAATATTCAAAAATCACAAAAGCAGTGAATGAAGTATAATTCACAGCAGACTGGGAGGAGGGTGGCCCATCCACATCCAGGCAGTTCCAGGCCATTACCAGAAGACTAATGTCTGCCATCTCTGAAGGCAACACAAATTATAAAAAATTTTCTATTGTTGTGCCAGTCAGCTAATTCAATTGTGAGGACATTTCAAGCCCTGTAATTTGGATGTGATAGAGGGGACCCCTCCCTCTTCTGAACTGTCTGCCTGACATCTCTACATCACAGCTTGCTTGGGGATAGAAATAATATTTCCTGCAGGAAACTCGTGTTTGTAAATACCCTAGAAAACCAAACAAGCCGCATAAGTACAATGAAAGTAGCCAGCACGGCTTATTATTCCTAGCTACAGAGCCTCCTGCTACTGTGTGGCTGGATCACATGCACGGACTATTGGTTCAACAGAGTTTACTCATATTTTAAACTGTGCACAGTCCACCCCTCTCTCCTATTGTTTGTACATAACCCCTCTTGAATAGCACTTTCTAGCTGCTGAACTCGTCTTTAGATCTCAGGGGTATAAACAAAGCACCCTCACACTGAAGAACACAGTGGGTTTATTTCCCCCATGGAAACTCGAATACCTTTTACCCAGCCATTCCACCACACAGCCTGAGTTCCAGCTCTGCTAGTGGGCAGTAGCGTGTGTGTAGATGGCCTCATTTTCCTGAGCTTGAACTCTACCTGGGAACACAGGATGGATGCCACTACTTTGAACTTAATTTGGACTCAGTGAACTATATACTTAAAATAAGCCAATAATGAAAAATCATTTCTCAATTTAAGTGTTTATATTTTAAATTAAAATACTGTATTTAGCCAGAAATGGTGGCATGTTCCTGTAGTCAGGAAGCACAAAGGCAAAGAATTCAAAAGTTCAAAGTGGGGCTAGAGAGCTAGCAGAGTAGCTAATAGAACTTGCTGCTCTTCCAAAGGACCTGAGTTCAGTCCCCAGCACCGACACTGGGCAGCTCACAACTACCTATACCTGCAGCTCTGGGAGATCCAATATCTTCTTCTGGCTTCCAAGAGCACATGCACGCATGTGATTTATAGTCACCACACACCTGTAAAACATGTGTACATATAAGTAAAAATAAACCTTTAAAAAAAAAGTTCAAGCCAGTGAATTCAAGACTAGCCCGGAGAACTCAAGGAGACTCAATCTCAAAATAAAAAGTAAAATAAAGAGGGCTATGTAGTTCAGTGGGAGAGTGCCTGCTTCACATGGATAAGGTGTTAACAGGAAACCATGAATAAGCAAAAATTCAGGAATGTACACAATGGACAGTAATTCATGAGTATCAATTACAAAAAGCAAGAAGGGATGCTATTTTTTTAAGGATGGGGGAAGTTCAAGGAGGCTAGGCTAAGCTTGAGAGAAGAGACTGGATCCAAGGGTATACTCAGTGGTTGTTTCCTATGTGAAATTGTCTTCCTAAGGCTGGAAATGTAGCAAGGTGGTGAAGCATCTGCCTAGCACGTGTGAGGAAGCCCTAGGTTCAGTTTCCATTGCTGAAAGAAATATCAGCTTCCTAAATCTCTCTGCCCCGCATCACTGACTTTCTCTAGGCCATATTCTGGGTATGCTTCTGACAGGGCAGTCACAACAGCACACTAGTAACTATGTCTAGAGATGTCTGTTCCTCGCTGAACTCTGAATTCTCAGAGCTAACGGACCAAGCATTTTGGCAGCCCTAGGCCTACCTCAACCCAACTTTTCAAGAATGAATTAATTGAAAAGACTTCCTCTTCCAAAATGAGGGAGAAAGCTGGTTTTAAAAATCAATTAAGTATCGGGCATATGCAAAATATACGCATATGTATTAACGCTATGAACTGTACATTTCAAGAATTAAGTCAATGGGGACTCCTTTATCATTAGCAACAAAACATACAAGAACTGAGCTACAGTAAGAAATCTATTTTAATGCAATACTAGTTTACAAGATAAAGATGTTCAAATGCATGAAAAATAAGTGAAGCTAAATTTAGACTAATCCCTGCCTCTCACCAAGACTTAAGGGCCCAGATACTGGCCAAATTCCAAAAGACTGCACAGAATTGTCCATAGCCTATGATTGGCTTCTAAATAACTGCAATTATCAACTCAGCCACCATCTCTTACCTATGCTTGCCAGCTTGTGTCCACACTGCACAGCAGCTGTGAGGCTTACTAAGGATTCATTCAAGACTCTGTTCTGGCCAAGAAGGGATAAGAATAACAGACTAATGAAAGACTTAGAACCAGTGTATAGAACCAGCCTAGCTTCCAAGGAGCTGTTGATCTGTCTCTACAGCTGGTCCCAAGTGGGATCCTATCGAGGGCCTACCTACCGTTGCTGTAGGAACCAGACACATCCATGAACATTTAACTCTCAGAAGAAAGGCAGAGCTGCGCATCTGATACCAAAGCTGACTGTAAAGACGCCATCAAAACCTGAATGAAGAGCTCACACATTTATGCACATACAGAGGTCTGCTCTATAAGAAGGGTGGCATTGTACATTGTTTCAAGAGCTATTAAATACCTGGTTATAGCTGCCTCGTTTATATATCAGCTTTAATTCCAGGAGGATTGATGACCTTAACATTAATGGCAAAATTTAAGTTTCAGGGCCAGCAAAATAGCTTAGCACATGAAAGCACTTAACACAGGTGTGTCAACCTGAGTTTGATCTCTGGAACCCACACAGGAAAAAGAAGCAACTCACCAAAGTTGTCCTCTAATCTCAACATGCATGCCAGGGTATGTTCTTCCCCACACTCAAACACATCCATCACACACACACACACACACACACACACACACACACACACACACACACACACACACACACACACACACACACACTAATACTAATAGCAACAAATAATTTTAAAAAACTATTTTATTGGGATACATATAAATGAGTATCTTCAGTCTGAAGGCATGGGGAGATTCCTTTAAGAGAGAGCATACATCACACTAATGCATTGGAAACCTCAAATACCTTAGTTCAGTGATTCTCAATCTCCCTAATGCTGCAACCCTTTAAAACAGTCCTCATGTTGTGGTGACCCCTCAACCGTAAAATTATTCTCATTGCTACTTCATAATTGTAATTTCACCACTGTTATGAATTATAATCTGATATGCAGGATATCTGATATGAAACCCCCAAGGGACTCGCTGGCTGAGAACCACTGCCTCAGTATATTGAGGTTTAAAAAGAAAAGAAAGTCGGCCCACAAAGAGAAATCGCCAAGGGAAAAAACTCAAATGGCCAATAAATATATTCAAATGTGACCTATTGCACTAGTAATCACAGAGTAATAAGAGTCACAAATTCACCATAATGAGATAACATTTCATATCCCTCATACTTGCAAAAGCTTTAAAGTCTGACAGAATAAAGTCTGGCAGTATAAAGTGTTATTTAAAATGTGGGTCACTGACACACCTCTGACAGGTCTCTTGGAGCAAAGTATGGTAGCATTTTGTAGCACTGAAAACACGCTTATCTTAACACCTCCAACCCAGATGTCTTATTGACATACAAGTATGCACATAAATGCATAGCATCAGTGTTTGAAGTTCCCCAAATAAGTAGCATTACAGAATATTCCACTATATGAACAGACCTAGCTCTAGAAATGTATAACCAGTTACTTGAATCAACTGGATAACTCTTACATAAATGATGTTAAATGAAATATGCAAATTGTAAGAAGACATATATGCCTATTTATGAAATTTGGCACATATAATGTATTTATTGTAGTACATATACAGTTTAAAGATAAGCAAAAACAGTACACAAATCTGGTTTGGATTCAGTCAGCTATGGACTTAAAATGAGTCAATATCACAATATGTAATTCATTTTTTAATAAGTATGTTTACATTTTTTAATTTTGAAAAGAAAAATGTGGTTAGACAGGCATGGTAGTATATGGTTCTGATCCCAGCTATTTATGAAGCTAAGGTGAGAGATTTAAGAACACACACACACACACACAAACACCACAGAAGAACTTGAGTACATAGATATGCTAAATTCTGAGTAGGAGCTACTTCTGAGAGAAGTTACTCAGAGACCTTATTGAAACATAATTTACATGGTGACACGCAGGAATCTCAGCTACATGGTTCAAAGCCAGTGTGTTCCAGGCAGCATACACACCAGTGCAGAGCACACTTACCAAGAAGTAATCCATTTCCACCATCCCCTCAGGCTCCCTCACTCTTCCTCCTCACCAATCTCCTACAGCCATCAGTTTTTATTTCTATAGCTAATATTAGTGTTTCCTATAACAAAATTTGACATAAACAGAATTAGAATTATAGTTTGTCTTCAACTGTACCTCACTTGAGATCTATTCATGTTCAGGCACACTTCCTCCTTTTATGGTGGAAAATATCACATTTTATAAAAATACCTCTGTTTGTCCCAGTATTTTCACACTATACTTATTCTTTGAGAATCCCGTTCACACATATGGGGTACACTTTGATCATATCCACTTATCCACTCCAACTACTAAAACCTACCCCCAATACACACCTCTCCCAACCTCATGTCTTCTTCTTCCTTCTCCTCCTCCTCCTTCTCTCCTCCCCTCAAATGGACAACCTACTGGGGATCATATCCTTGAAGGAAAAATTACTCTCAGTTCCCCAGCAACCATCAACTGTCAATAGCTCCTTAGCTCAAAGTGGAGCCTCATCCTATCTGGGTCATTTGCAGCTAATCACAGCTGCTGTAAGCCCATGAGTACAATGGCCCTGTTTCATCCACAAGACCGTCTTCTCTGACTGGCTCTTACAGTCTTGCTGTCCCCTCTTGTGATATCCTGAGCCCTGGTGCATGTGTGTGCATGCGAGCATGCATGAGGACACGAGAGAGAGAGAGAGAGAGAGAGAGAGAGAGAGAGAGAGAGAGAGAGAGAGAGAGTGTGTGTGTGTGTGTGTGTGTGTGTGATAGATGCTCCATTTAAGGCTCAGCTCTACCAGAAATACATTTTATTAAATGTATTATTTGTATAATTCATACTAAGTAATATTAATGTATGATTAAATACTATTATTTAGTGTATTTTGAGTAGTTGTGGATCTCTGCATTAGCCACAGCTCCTGGTGAAAAGCAGGTTGTCTGATGAGGGCTGAGAGCTGAACTAATAATCTATGGGTATAAACCAAAGATTTAGCAAAATAGCATTAGTATGTTCTCTCTTCAGCCTGCAATCTTTGAAGTCACACGTTTGGGGCAGGTTTGCAGAATGAGGCATGAATCACTTCTGTGAAATGAGCCTTAAATCTAATCAGAAAATAGCTGTTTACCTCCACAACCTCTATGCCTATGTTACACTAATGGATATACCTTGGTGGGCCGATTTTGACCTTGGCTTACAGGGTTTACAGTTGAGTACAACTATTGATAACTTCTCCACTGGCAGCCGGCCCAGCACTCTGTAGTACCATGAAAGCTAACCAGCAGAGAGGAAGCTTCTCGGCCAATACTGGCTTGACCTCTCTGTGTTCTGTGGTCAAAGTTGTAGTATCTTTGGCAATTGGGTCTCACCATAAAGTTTTGGTGGACAACCAAGAACTACTTGTACTGTTAGGGAGTAGAAAGGTCTGGGATCCCCCGATAGAGGAAAAAATCAGAAGGGAGGTATTCCATATCTAGTGGATTTTTATTTGTTTATTTATTTTTGCTTAATAAACTAGGGCTTCTGGAAGGAAGTACTTTTCATAAATAGTAGGCTTCCATATAGGTTTTTCAAATCCTCAGTACTAACTATCCATCTCCCTAACTCCTCCTCTGCCCTACCCTCTCATTCCCCTGCTTAAGCCTCTCCCCCCGTTTTTCCCTTCCTCCTCATAAGTTATATTTTTCCCCTTTTAAAGCTCTCCTCCCCTGTGGTGTCTTTCTAGTTTTCTGAGCCCTATAGGTATTCTCAGTAAACAATAATTTGAAGATTCAAAGTAGAATCCACAGTGAGAGCAACATGTACCATAGTCACTCTGGGTCTGAGTAAATTCCCTCAGCATAATTTTCCCCCAACTCCATCCATTTCCCTGCAAATTTCATTTTTTTTACAGTTGAATAATATTCCACTGTGTATTGGTATCACATTTCTATTTTCTGTGGCTAAGGCAGCAAAGAACACGGAGGTGCTGCTATCTCCATATTATGAGTTAGAGTATTCTTTGAGTATTTATGTACAAAGACTGGACAAAATGGTGATTCTATCTTTAGCTTGCTGAGAAACTTCACACTGATTTCTATGGTGTCTGCATCAGTTTGCACTCCCACCAAACAGCAAGTGAGTGCTCCCCGTCCCCACATCCTTACATCTGTGGTCATTTATTCTCTTGATCTTGCCATTCTGACTGGGGTAAAGGAATCTCAAACTAGTTTTAATCTGAATTTCCTTGACTACTAAGGATGTGGACACTTCTAAAAATAATCTCTCAGACACTTGTATTTCTTTTGAAAATTCTCTGTCCACTTTCATAGCCAGTTTCTAATTGGGTTGTTTACTTAATGATTAGGGTTTTTTTTTTTTTAAAAAAAAAAAGTATGTTCTAGACACTAAATCTTTGTCAGATGTATAACTGACAAAATTTTTCTCCCATTCTATAGATTTTCTTCTCAGTCAGCTGACAGCTTCCTTTGTTCTACAGAAACTTTTTAATTTCAAGAAGTCTCATTGTTGACTGTTGGTTGTATTTCCTGCATAGCTGTGGTCTATTCAGGAAGCCCTTACTCCAGTCTATGTCCTAAAGTAAAACTCCCCACTCTTTCCTCTGAAGTTTCAGATCTAACACTGAGGTCTTTGGTTCATTTGGAACCGATTTGTATACAGGGCAAAAGCAAAGGATCAACTTTCATTCAATACCCAGTTTCCCCGGTACTACTTGTGGAAGATGCTATCTGTAATGGGACTATATGTTGTTACATTGTAAATAATTGTCCTGCCTACTGGTTTAATAAAAATGCTGATTGGATGAAGGCAGACAGGAAGTGAGGGCGGGGCTACAGACTAAGAAAACTCTGGGAACAGGAAGAACAGCAGAAATGCCACAGAGAAGACAGAGAGACTCTATGATGAGATGCCAGCAGATGCAGAGGAAAGAAGTTGAAATGCTGCTCTGAGAAAAGGTACCGAGCCTCATGGCTGAACAGGATAAGAGTCATGGGTTAGATTAAGAGTAAGAGTTAGCAAGTTATATGCCTGGGCCCCAGGTCAACCCGCGTACATTTAATATAAGCATCTGTGTGTTTCAGTGGGACTATGGGACTGTGGGTTTGAAAGCCCGGGATACCAGGCTAGACCAGAAAGTCCAGGCCAGAAACCACATACTACAGTTATCTTCTCTACAAAATATATTTTTGTCGATATATATTTTTATCAAAAAAATCAAGTGCCTGAAGGTGCATGGACTCATATCTAGATCTTCAGTTCTATTCCTCTGATCCAAGAGTCTGATCTTGTGCTGGCTTTATTACTACGGCTCTCTGTAGGATAACTTGAAATCAGGTATGGTGCTATCTCTCACAGAGTGTTTATTGTTTGGAATTGTTTCTTACTCTCCAGGGTCTTGTGTACTTACATGGGATCTTTAAAATTGTTTGTTCAATTTATGTGAGAAATTGTGTTGGAATTTTTATAAGGATCACTTTTGAGAGGATGGCCATTTTTACAGTACTAACAGTAACAGTCCATGAGCAGGGGAGTCTTTCCATCTTCTGGAAGTCCTTTTGATTGTCTTCCTTTAGTATCTCAAGGCTTCCATGGTATACGTCCTTCACTTCCTTATTCGGGTTTATTCCAAGATCTTTTGCTTTAAGATAATGAAAATAGTGTCATTTCCCTGATTTGTTTCTAAGTCTGTTGAGACTTGCTTTGTGTCCAAAATAGGTTATCTGTCTTGGAGAAGGTTCCATAGGCTGCTGAGAAGGGTTTTTTGTTTTTGTTTTTGTTTTTTTTTTTTGGTGTTCCCTATTTCTACAGAAGTTTGCTAGATCCATTTACTCTACTGTGTCATTTAATCCTAATACTTTTAAAAAATTAGATTTATTTGGCTTTATGTGCATGAATGCTTTTCCTGAATGTAGGTATGCACATCACATGCATGCCTGGTGCTCACAGAAGTCAGAAGAGGACATCTGATCCCTGGAACTTGAGTTTTGGATGATTATGAGCCCCTGTGTGGGTACAAGGAATCAAATCTTGGTCTTCTACAAGGGTGGCAGGTAGTCTTAATTGCTGCCAATTTTTCAGCACCTAATTCAAATACCTCTTTGCTAAATTATTGTCCACTTTTCTAATAGTGAGAATTGAGGCCCCAAATCACTACGACTGTGTTGAAGTTAATCGGTGACTTTATATAGTCCTATTTTATTTAATTTTGGTTTATTTTGTTTTGGTTTTGGCTTTCTCAAGACAGGATATTATGTAACTCTGACTGTCCTAGAACTCACTAGGTAGACTAAACTGACTTCACACTCACGGAGATCTACCTGCGGGGATTAGTATGCCTAGCTAAACCTAGTACTATTTTAAATGAAATTAGATGAGCCTGGGTTTGCTGCATATGCATTTAGAATTAGGATTTCTTCTTGATGGACTGTCTTCTTAATAATATGAAGTGACTCTTTTGATCTCTTCTGACAAGGTTTGGTTTCTATTTGTTAGATGATAGAATAGCAACACCTGCTTGTCTTATGGTTCTATTTGCTTACAATACATTTTCCTTTTTTTTTTTTTTTTTTTTTTAAACCATAAGATATTGTTTATCCTGGATAGTGAGATGTGTTTCTCAGAGACAGCAGAAAGGATTCTGCCTCCAGTCAAACCTACTGTGCTAGTCTGTGTCTTTTGAGTGAAGTGAGACTATTAATATCAGTTATTACTAAAAAATGTGCATCAATTCCTATAATTTTGTAATTTCTTATTCTTTTGCTTGATGAATGCTTTGACCTTATGTATCTCCTATAGTCCCTTGGGTATACTTATCTTTCTTTTTGGTCCAGGGTGTTCCCTCCAATATCCCCTGCAGGGCTGGCTTGGTGGTTATAGCCTTATGCTAGCGTTTATCATGGAAAGTGTTTCACCTCTAATTATGACAGTTTTGCAGTTATGAAAGACTGGGCTGACAGCTGTGATCTTCCAGAATTTGAAATGCATCATTCTAAACTATTCTTGCTTCTATGACTTTGATAGAAAAAGCCAGCAGTTATTCTGATGGGCCTGCCTTTATGTGTGACCTGACCCATCTCTCTTACAGATTTTAATAAACTCTCTCTGATTCATTTCACTGTACCGTGTTCTAACTATAATGTGATGGGGAGTTTCTTCCCTGGTTCTGTCTGTCTGGTGTTCTGTGTGTTTCTTATATCTGGTACATTTCTCTTTCCTAGAATGAAATTTTTTCTATGATTGTATTAAAAATATTGTCTATGGCTTCCATTAGTAAATTTTACTTTTTCATAGCAGTCTAAAGTCCTTGCATGTTCCATTGTTCCGTCTAAAGAAAATGTTATTGACCTTGAGTGAATGATCCAATTTCTCTATTACATTTCAAATCCCAATCTTCCATGCAGTTCATTATTGGTGAGACTTTCCACTGAAGTTTTTATTTGCTCTACCATGTTTTAGAATCTCATAATTATCTTTATTTGGGTTTTCTTCAGTATTTCTACATCTTTATTGAATTCTAATTTCATATTATGAATTGGTTTCTTTATTCCATACAGCTGTTTTTGTTCCTCTGAAAAATTTCATGTCCTGTTTGCATTGTTTGGATATATTTACATTTATTTATTCTTTTGAATTCTGTGTCTGAAATTTCATCTAAGTCATTTTCACTGGGTGATATTATGATGGGACCAGTAATTCTTGGAGGAGACATGTTGCCTTGGGCTGTCATGTGACTTCTGTTTTTGTGTTGGAGTCTTGCCCATCTGGAGTTATACTGTTTAAGATTTTTCTGTTGGTAGTAGTGGAGCTGTTCTTTTGATGTTGTCTCTCTTCTTTCAGAGGAGGTGTGTACAGAGCGAATAGACTATAGTATAGTTATAGCAAGTTCTTTTTTTAGATTAGTGTCTTGGGCACCAGGTTCTGCCTCCAGTCCATTCCTGTGAATTGTATATGCTCTTCAGCAACAGTCTTAATCCAGCAGTTTAACCCACTCTGATAACACAGTAGCTAGTGACCACAAGTCAGACACTTGGTACACATCGATTATTTTAGGGTCTAAAAGGACCCTCCTAGGACCGTTTATTCTAATGTGTTCTTTGTTGTGTGTAGGCAGGAAAAGGAAGCAAGCACTCACGGTGAGACTAGAAGTTTGTATTAGGTTGCTAGATGGGAAATGGAGTGGGAAGACATACATAGGATTGGTAATAATAGAGACAAAAGAAAAATGGGGCTGTGTTCCAGTTTTGGTAAACAGTAGACCACAAGAGATGATAAAGACATGTATCCCAATATCATAAACCGTGACCGCCTCTGAACTTCA
This sequence comes from Phyllotis vaccarum, assembly GCA_033318265.1. Taxonomy (NCBI): domain Eukaryota; kingdom Metazoa; phylum Chordata; class Mammalia; order Rodentia; family Cricetidae; genus Phyllotis; species Phyllotis vaccarum. The sequence goes on from JARWLC010000014.1 coordinate 30,901,909, forward strand.
GGAGATGTGACAGTAAGAGGAAAGAGAATCAGAAAAGAAAGGGGAAAGCAGGGGAGGGTAGGAGGAGGGAGAAAGGAAGAAGGGGGAGGGGGAAGAAGAGAGGGAGGAAGAGGAGGAGTCCTGTGGTGATATGTTATGTATTTAATTAAACCAGTTTGAAATATCAGAGATCGACCCACAGTCAATCCAGGAGGATCAGAGAGTGGTAACTCACATCTTTAATCCCAGTGCAGAGAATATCTGGGACTGGTGGCCTGCACCTTTAATCCCAGCAAATCTGAGTTTGAGGCCAGCTTGGTTTACAGAAGGAGTTCCAGGCTCCCAGGCAGGCAGTGGTGGTGCCACGCCTTTAATCTTCACCTGGATGTGAAACAACTGGGTGAAGAAAGTATTTAAGGCAGGCGTAGAAAGACAGATTCAAGCAGTAGAAGCAACACAACGAGGAGCGAGGCTGAGGAAGCTGGAAGACAGCTGGGTGAGATCTGACTGTGGTGTTTCCTCTCTTTGATATTCCAGCCTTTCTCTGAGATCTGGCTCTGAGTTTCCTCTATTATAACCAGAATTCACGCAATAGAGTCCAAAGCAATAAGATACAAGAACAATAGAGGACAGTGCTGACACAGTGGAGGACCTGAGGCGCTGTATAGGTAAGGACTAGTTGCAGAGAGAAGCAGGGCTGGGCAAAGACAGCCGATAATGAAATAATGGCCTGGATGCTGTTTGTCATCTCTGCTCACTGAGCCCCACACTGTCTTCCTGCTTCCGCTCCTGGTTATTTCCATAGTAATCTTTACCAGTCCTGCTACTTCCTCGTGTGTTCTCAGCTCTAGGTCTGTGAAGGGTTTTCTTCAGAATTACTTGCTTTTCCTTTGTGAGCTTAGTGTAAACCAGCTCCGGATGCTCGGGCTGGGCAAAATTGGCCTGTAGTGGGTTTGATCCTGAAGCACCAGCCGCAGAGAGATGTGTGACACTGAAGTTACCCTTAATTCCCACAGTCTCACAGTTCCCCACTGAGGCACTGATGGTGGTCCTGGTGGCAGGCACTGGGGACCTCATCTATAAATCCCAACCAGTGTAATGTTTCTAGACTTCCTGGAGGAGATACTTTAGCCTGGTTTGCAATCATCCCCAGAGTCTGCAGGATTCTGCAGCAGTGGCCACTGTATTGGATACAGTCTCAACAAGTCTAGGTCTGCTCTTGGTAATTTTATTTTTTAGTTAGAGCAAGTATTTCTTTTTTTTACATATTAAAACTTTTTTTTAAGTATAGGCTAGGCCTGCCAGAGATGTTTTAGGTTCTAAACCTAAGGGTAAACTGGCTGAGTTGTAGATTACACATAGTGCTGTCTCGGTTGGTACTGTAGCCCCCCCTCTTCAGGTTTTGGTTATGGTTCTGCTGAATCAGCAATTCAAGAGGTGTTCCCTAAAAACCTGCAATTTTCAACAAAGGGTTCTTATGTACAACAGATTCTGTGAACTCCTGTTTAGAAGTACATCCTCTTTCATGGTTCTATACCCCTATGGCTTCAACCATTATTAGGAGTACACCAATAACTGCTAATAAAACTTTCCATAAATAAATAATACCTCCATATCCACCTGGCTACCTGAAATGGCTTGAATGGATCACAGACTTGAAGCAGTTCTCCCAAGCCTCACTCCTTTGTTTGCTCTTCAGGGCTTAGTCTCTGTTCCCAGCACTACTCTGCACCTAGTTCAGCCAAGCGGAAGCATCCATCCCCTGGGCCTATCAGTCACCAGAGCTCCCCCATCCCTCTGCCAGCATCTTGAGCAGGATGAGCCTCTTCCCAGCCTTTCCTTCTTCCCTTGAGCAGCTGACACAAGTGACCTGTGACCTTGACAAACTTCTAAGCAGTCATCTCTACTTTGCTCTTGCCCCAACCCCAAGTCCATTCTTTAGCCAAAGAAACTTGTTTTTCCAAGACAAAGTTTCTCTCTGTAGCCCTGGCTGTCCCAGAACTATCTCTGTAGACCAGGCTGGATGGTCTGGAGAGAAAGCTCAGCAGTTAAGAGCACTGGCTGCTCTTCCATAGGTCCTGAGTTCGATTCCCAGCAACCACATGGTAGCTCACAATCATCTCTAGTGGTGCAAAGGTGTGCAGACAGAGCACTCATACACATAAAATAAATAAATACTTTTTAAAACCCGCTGAGAGCTTCTTAAGGGCTTTTCATTGCTCCAAGGTCACTTCTCAGCATGTCTGACATTCTATCCCCCGACCAGGCCCCACTCACTTTCCAGGCTAGATTCCTGCCCTCATCTCCTTGCTTTCTCCCCATCTATCTGGCCACTCTGAATGCTAACCGCTTTTACAACACCTGCATATGCTCTTCCTCCTCCTCTGGCTGCCCATGTTATCCCTCGAAGTTCAGCTTGTCACCCTCATTCTGAAGGGACCTCATGAGCTACCCTGACTAAGCAGACAGCTCCCACCAAGTGCCCAGCACTGTATACTTCACAGCAGTATATGGGACAGATAATACCAGTTGACTCTCAGAGAGACTGCATGCTCCATGAGATAGGGGCCATGCAGAGCTGTTCATTCAGGACAAACTCCAGGAATGTAACTGAGAAAGTCTAAACTCTGGATGAGTGATGTGTGTTATCAGTATAAATAAACCTGGCCTGCATGAAACAATGCCTATGAAATGGCCTCCTTGCCTTCCTTTCAACTGAACACACACACAATTTTAAATTCAGATTGTATCAGTCCTTTGTATTTTATACACCTGCTGCTTTGGCAAACAGTGTCACAGCCACCAGGGTAGTTCCTTAACAGAAACAAGAGGTGGCAAGACTTGAAGCTAGCCAGATTGGTTTTTTTTCACATTAAAAAAAAAAAAATCAAAAACACCCCATTCATTTTTCAATAGTGTCTCGCCTTGGTTGTATGGGCGGCACAATGGCTGAAATCTTGCTAGAATTGTAATGATTGAAATGGAAAGGCTTTTGGCAAAGGGACTGAAGTTTTATATTTTCTGCATGCTGTGACTTTGGGTCTGAATCACAGCTGGGCTGTACTTAAGTGTTGCCAAGGATGGAGGCTGCCTGTGAGTCCCCAGCAGTTTCTCTGGCTCACGGGACTCAATTTCAGACACTAAGCATCCAGCAAGGTGTTTTCTTGTAGCATAAACATTAAAGGGCACAGACTATGGTGCCAAAATGCTTCCTTTGCACCATCTTTTAGCCGTAGCATGCTGGGCAAATGACTTAGCTATCCAGTCGCGAGCTTCCTTGCCTGTAAACAAGAATAGAATAGTTCATAGTTTTGTTGTGAGGATTTAGTGATTAGTTACACGTTGAGTGATTGGTATAAAAGTCCTGCAAACATTAGCTACTCTTATTACTCGACCTACCTAGGGATGTAGAAACAGGTTTGGGGCAAAGTGGGTAAGAAACAGAACAGAGCCAACAGATTTGCCACATAGTATTAAAAACGAAGTATTTACCACAGCCTAGCACTCAGGTGAGAAAACCACAGATTGACATTCATGAGCTAGCACACCAAATCTGAACTCAGGCAGTCAATGTCCCAAGATCAAGTTCCAAGACACTTCTCTGCATCCTTCCCTTTAGAGGAGGGGAATCCCCGGGTTGGGGGGGGGGGCCCTGAAACTAAAGGATAGGGCAGATACCAAAGAAGAAAAGGATAAACAAAACAAGGCCAGGCTTCAAGCCTTTCAAAAGATGCAAAGTGACAGTGTCCCTCTAGCACTGCCTGCCAGCCATGAAAGAACCCACTGTCTTTGTGAACACTTCGCTTTGAATTTGGTAGGCCAGGTAGAAATCAAAATCACTGCTCAGGACTTCAAAAGGCTGACACGCTCACTGAGGTGAGGTCCAGATAGGAGGCAGAAATTATGGTCCAGATAGGAAGAAGGAGGCCGGCCTGTACAGCAAGGTTCGCATTGAATGCTGGGATCACACTGGACTGTCAGAGCACAAACCGTTATCTATAAAACGGGAATAAGAACTTCTGCCTCTCCTTGGACAGAGCTAGATGCTGCTCCTGAGAAGAAACCAGTGGGACAGTAATTTGGTTCAATCTCTACAGAGGCAATTTGGATGTCATTTAGTTAATTAAAGAGCCTTATATGGCACTAAAGGTGTACCAAGTATTGTCCTAGGTACTGTGCAAATATTTGCTTAGCGATTCTGTGGAAGGTTGTCTGCAACAATGGCAGTGACCAGTAGTTCACCAACACAAAATGGACTCAGGGGTGTGTTTTGTTGGGATTTTCGTTTGTTTTGCTTTGGTATTTTTTGTCTTGTTTGTTTTGATTTTCATTTTCTTCCCCCAGTTTTCTTGTTTTGGAGAGGTTGGGGGACAACGTGAAGGTGGGTGGGTATGGAGGTAGGAGGAGCTTAGAGGAGCTGGGGGAGGGGAAAGATATGATCAAATTATATCTCAGGAAAAACATTACATTAAAAATGATGGTGATGTGTTGCACAAATAAATGAGACTCAGGGATAGATCTCTGAGAAAGTCAGAGATATTAGAGAGAGTAAACACCACGGTCAGATCTTACCCAGCTGTCTTCCAGCTTCCTCAGCCTGGCTTCCCTTGGCTTCCTCCCCCGGCTTTCTAGCTCCACCTTAAATACTCTTATGGTAAATTAAGGCGTTGCCCACCACTGCCTGCTTGGGAGCCTGGAATTCCTTCTATAATCTAAAATGACCTCACTCAGTTGGGATTAAGGGCGTAGGTCATCACTCCCAGGATACTCCCTGTGCTGTGAATCACCACTCTCTGATTCTCCTAGACTGACTGTGGTTAGAGCTCTGGAACTTCTGGAGCTTTTATTAACTCCCCACATAGACTGTAGGTAGATTCCCTCTGATATCTCCAAAACTTTTGAAGCTTTTATTGAATTCCCACAGTGATGTGACTCTCACCGTGCCATTGTCCTTGGAGAGTTCCCATCGCTGATTCTGAGTGTGGCCTTGTGACTTTCTTGGTTCAATAGCAAATGAACACAAGAAGAGGTTTGTAAAATGCTGAGCTGCCCCTGGGAGCTACACAAGTTGTAACACCTTGAGGCCACCTCTTGAAGAAGAATGAATTCATCTCCTGGACTCAGAGAGGCCACCTGCCACCCAAATGAAGTTCCCAAATTCCAACTTGCCTGTCAATCATCAGACATAGAAGTTCATCCTAGACTGTCTACCTTTCAGTTGACCAATAGACTGACCACAGAAGCATGAGAAACTCCAACAGAGATCACTGGGTGAGCCCAGATGAGTAGAGTCATTGAGTTGAGCCAACCCACAGATGTGAGCTAAGCAAAATGCTTATTCTTGAAGCTACTAAGTTTTGGAGGTGATCCATTATGCGATACAACTCTGTATCCTCATATCACCCTCCTAGGTAGCTACTATTATTCTCCATATTTCACAAAGAAGGGAGCTGACATAAAAAGAAAGGTTCCGTACAAAATTGTAAGAAGTGTGAAGATTAAACACCAGGTAACCAAATGATTTTAGTATCTGTTCTTCATTTTTTAACCTATAAAAATACAAGTGTTTATGCCATTTGACCAGAGATTAATCATACATAAAAAGTCTTACATACATGCAAAAAGGAGTATATATAAGACCGTTCCACTGCAGCATTTAAACAACAGCAGAACCAATTCTATGCTATATAGCCATGCAAAGACACCCTGTATGCAACTATTTTTAAATCTATAAATACTGAACTTGTAGACGGTAGAAAAAAGCAAGATGTAAAAGAGTATACTTATACGCTTCCATTTGTGTATGAAAAATAAGAATACATAACTGTCTATGAACAGATTATTTATGGAAGGACACAGTGGGTTTTTCATCAATTACTCTGGGAGGGAACCCATTGGTTGGGCACTATAATAGAAGAGATAATTTTCAGTGCAAACCTTTTTTTATAGTATTTGCATAAATGTCATGCAAATGTATCATATCAGCTATTACATTTTAAGTTAAAAGGTTGTTATAAATATGAAGACAGTAGAGGTCTGGAACCAAGAAAGCATTCACTCAACAGTAGCTGTCATTATAATTCTTTTTCTACATCTGATCTCTAACTCCTCTGAAGAAATAGACATTTAAAGCAGCCTTTGCTTTCAAACTCCTGGCTTTGCACAGAAATAAATAATTAAATAAACATTTTGGATTCAAAACTGGATAGAAAAACATTAGCTCCATAGGGAGAGGCTACTGAAGACTTGGTCCTGCAGTTTTATTGGTGTTTATGATGCGTAGTGTGGCCTGCATGTACCAGCTTTTGGCCCTGGTCCATTCAGGTTGCTACAGCAAAATATCCCAGTATGGCTAGCTTATAAACGACAGAAATGTATGTCTCAGAGTTCTGAAAGCAGGTGAATTCCAAGATCAAGCTCTCTGGCATGTTCAGTGTCTGCTAAAGGCCTTTACTCTGGGCCACAGGCTCCTTTTCCCTTCATCCCTATATATCCTCACACATCATTGGGGGGAGGGGGGGCTATTGTCTGGGGCCTTTAGAGTACACCATTTGTAAGGGCTCTGTCTTCATGATCAATCACTTCCTCTTACTACCAACATCCCAGGGGTCAGAAATTCAACCTACGACATAGCAATTCATACCATATCCATACACTTAGAGAGACCCATTTATTGGGCATCTTCGGAACTTCTCCACTGTACATTTCCAGGCACCTTCACTTTCATGCAAAAACACAAAATTAAAGTAGGCACCCCCCCATCCTCATAGGGTGTCTTCTCTCTTTCCACAGAAATGAAGCTCTTGGCTATCTTGCTTTCCACTGGGCTCTGAGAGCTTAGAACCTATGCCTGCACATGAAAGGTGTTCGGTGTGTGTCCCATATGACATGGAGGGGCTAAAATGCAGACCACTGAGTTCCAGCCCTCAGCGGTTGATTTAAATGGAAGTAGAGGCAACCAATTTGCATTTCCAGACAACACCTATCTCTTTCATCCCAAGACACAGAGTAAATTCATGTTTTAATAGACTCTGGCCAGCACCCTCCATCTCCAGATGTTAATGTCTCCTCTAAAACTCCCCACTTTGCCTGCATCACATTCCAGCTGTGGTGCCTTAGCTACTCTGGAGACTGACAGTTACTGATCTCTGAACTTGGAGTTCAGATAAGCAATTCTACTAAGGCCAGTTGCTCACACCAGTGCCAGGCATGCCAACCTGGTTGGAATCCTGTTTGCCCCAGAAATACCTGAGTGGGTTTGGATCCACTCCAAAGGTAAAGCCAGGTAAATTTCCATGTCAGCTCACCCACAGATTTCCAGAAGCAACTAGGACTGGACTGGTTGTATTTGCTCTATATGCCCTCCCCAACACAGACAGACAGACAGACAGACAGACAGACACACACACACACACACACACACACACATGCACGCAACCCTCATTCTAGCAACATTCCAAAAACAACAAACAAAAAAATGCTAAACAATAAAATAAAATAAATTAATGAAAAAAGACTAGAGGAGGTTGGTTTTTTGTTTTGTTTTGTTTTTTTAACATCCCGTCAGGTAACAGGCAGAAATAATGGAAGCAACTACTTAGCTGATCAAGCCAATCGGTGAATATATACTTTACAATAAACCAACCTCAAACTCCAACCCAAAGAAAAGCAAAGGCCCTGGTGGCAAAGAGGCTCAACTCTAGTTTTTTGCTTTTTGGGGGAGGAGGAGGGGTTGCAATTTCTTAGCCTTCCCTCTTCAGAAAATGCTCACGCCTTCTTTTCTTAGTACCTAACTGGTCACCAAGGTTAGGTCTTCCAAGAAGAGTGTTGGAGGGTACCTAAGATTTCCCTAGGTTTTTCCCCCTAGAAATTCTGAGATTCCTGCATTGGATTGAAACAGCCTCCACCCCAAAGTCTGAATCAAAAGCACACGGGGGGTTGGGGGAGGGCTGGTAAACCAAGCCCTTGTGCAAATTAGCACCCCCAGACAGCTGGGTTGTCCCTTCCGCTCTCAGGGGCTGCCAAGGGGATGCCCCCTGCAGTGGTGCCTTTCCATTTTCATTTTCATCTTTGCCCGAAGAACCCTGGTGGCGGGAGGTGGGCAGGGTGAGCTCAGAGCCCTTTCCACCTGCTGCCTATGAGGCTGCAGCTCGGGCTGCCTTAGGAAATTAGCAAGGAGCTGGGCTAAGCCCCCTGTCCCGCACCTCGGGGCGTGGGGGTGGGAGAAGATGGAAGGGGACACGGGCCGGCGCCTTTATGCCACTAGTCCCCGACCAGGACTCGGGCTTACTGTTCCCATCCGCCTCCTTTGGGCGGGTGCCGAGGAAGCTCAACCGACGACTGCAAAGTTTTCTGGATTCGCGGAGCCGCGTGGGACCAGGCCCCAAGGTGGAGATGCGACCAGAGGGGTCGCGGGCCACACGCCCCCTCTCTGCGGCCATTCCCATCCTTCCCTCCTTCCCGCGTTCGCACCCGGCGAGCATACTCACCCTCCGCACGCTGCTGGCCGCGCGGGGCTCGCGGGACTCCTCGCTCTGGTCCGCACACGCGTGCGCCGCGGCCGGGACCTGGATGGGCGGGGCTGTCAGGCTGCACTGTGACTGTGGTCGTGGAGGTTGGAACTGCGTTTCCCGCGCGCACAGCGGGCTCTTGTCTGTGCCTGGAGTTCTCCTCCGAACCCGGGCAGGAGCGGGTCCCCAGTACTCCCTGGACGTCCAGAGGGTGAAAGTTTCAGCTGCGTGAGGAGCGGGTGCGGGAGCTGAGTGTGAGAGGGAGTGACGCGCGTGGAGCGGGGGCGACGATGCACCACCTCCAAAGTGCCTCTGTTTTCCCATCCCATGCCAAAGCTACACTCCTGGCAGTTCCTAATCTAGAGGTTCCGTGTTTGGGGAGTCCTAGACTTTCATTCTCCAGGGGGCTAAAAGTTAAGTAGGAAACACAGGGTCAAATCAGAGCTGGAGGAATGTCCACTGGGTGCAACTAGTAGGTCTGGTTCCTTCTGGGCAAAGGAGGTCCCCAGAGGTCCATCCCTACCTCCAGGCCTGCAAACCTCACAGGTATACTTGCTTGCAAAACTGTCTCTTAACACAGCCTCCCACATCCCCCACCACTACCACCACAAATTCTCCAAACCACTCCAAGGTCATCCTCAAATGCTAATTTGGGGCACAGGGGTGAAAGGGTGTAGTTCTCCAACCCTGAAAAGACTGCAGATCTGTGAGCTAGGAAAACACAAGATCCAAGTCTTGCAAAGCAATGGACAGGATGGACCCTGGCCTTCTGCTTTGACTGTGAGCAAATAAATCAAATACTGCAGAATTCAAGGCCGCTCGAATTCCATAGTGAACAAATATGCCTTGTTTGCCCAAAGACCCTTTGAAAAGCTTGCAAAAAGGTTTGCGTTCCCAGAACAAACCCATGACAGGTAAACAGGGGGGCAGCGGCAAGAACGCAAAGGCTCCTGGTGAGTAAACACCTCTGATGAATGCTGCAGCTTTTACATTGCCTAGATGGCACATAATTCTGACAGATCACTGCTTATCACCGCTGTCAAAGAAGTGTCGTTATAATTTTCTAGCAGCATTGATACGCTGTCAGCAGCACATAGAGACCACATCACACAGACTAAGTACCTTAATGATCTAATGAATAAAACCATTTTGTCTGGATCTCTCTCTCTCTGGTATTTATCAGCAAAGGAGTGACTGATGTTTGGTGAGAGAATAAAAAAAGAAAATTAATGAAGCCTGCTACTTCCCTTTTTACTTTATTTTATGATCAGCCTACAGTGAGGTTTTTTGGTTTTTTTTTTTTTCTCGATCTGAATTTCATCATTTGTTCCTTGCTGTTTGCCTTTGGGAAAATAATAACAATTTTAGTAAGTGTACTTACTTATGAGCCATGTGCTTTATCTGTTATCTTTTGCAATCCACAACCCCATTAACTATGATTTTATGGGCTTTATACTTGGAGAAAGTAGATAATTTACCCCAAGTCACGCAGCCGGCTGATGGCAGAGCCAAGATTCTAACTGAGCCTGCCCACTCACTCCCCTTATGTGCTTATCATACAAAGGATGCCATGGTAGGAAGGAGTGAATGGAAGTAATTGGTCAGGTTAGCTGCTCTCAACTCCGTGACTTGCTGTGTCATTGTGCAATCATAATCTGGAGATAAAATAGTAGCATCCTTGGTTTGTATGGCATTGTGGTACAGGTGGTGTAAGCCGCCCCACGTAGCTGCTGGAAACTGAACTTGGTCCTCTGTAACACCAACAAGCAACACTCAAAATTTGAACTTGCCTTTACTGTTTCCTATGGCATGAGTTCCCTTCTCTTCCTAAATAATGCTCACTGCTTTATAAATTTGATCTCTAATCCAATTCATAATACTTAGCTCAACCAATAAGACCTCTAGTGTGCAGGAGGTAAACATTTGTAGCTAAGCAATTGTTTTGGCAATCTTCAAGCATTTGTACGTGAATACATTTTTTACTGTTTTAAGTTTGCAAACCAGGTACTGGATTTCACTATTGCACTTTCATACATAGATGTCAACATACTTTGATTTTATCTGCCTTCCTCCCTCAGTACCCTCTCCTATCCCCTCATCTCCTCCTCCAGGTCTAATAGTCCCCCCTTTGGCTTTCACATCACATGTGTTCCCTTAGCCTCTACCTTCCCCCTTTCTTCCAGCCTAATTCTCCCTTCTCAGTCTCTTTTCTACTTTTGTGGTGTATAGGTGAACACATACACACATATATACACATGCACACACACATACACACACATGCATACACACACCACACACACATACACACACCACACACATACACACACCACACACACATATACAAACACACACACACACGTGCACACACACATATACATATGCACACACACGCACATACACATACACACACACATATACATATGCACACACACATACACACATATACACATGCACACTCACAGACACATACACACGCACACACATACACACACTCACACACACTACACACACACCACACACATACACACACACACACTACACACACACAGTCTACATGTAAGAGAAAATCATGGTATTTATCTTTCTAAATATTTTTATTTAATTTGACATCATTTTATCTACACCTAGTGTCCTGATTTTTTTTTTTAAAGATGGGATCCCATTGTAGCACTGGGTGGGACTCATTATGTAGACCAGGCTGGCCTTACACTCACAGTTCAAGGATTGCCTCTGTCTCTGCCTCCTGGTGCTGGTGTGTGCCACCACACCTGGCTAAATAAAACTCCACTGTGTATGTGTGCACTTCATTATCCTCATCTTTTCCCGTGTTGATGAGCATCTAGGCTTGTTCCGTTTCTTATCTACCATGAATTGTGCAAGTGTCTCTGCAGTAGCTGACACAGAGTCCTTCCACGTATACCTCAGAGCCCCTCATATGTCAGTTCTGCTCAAATTTTGAAGCACCTCCACACCGACTTCCACCATCAGTGAAGTTCTTGCAGATGTCTTCACCAGCACCTGTCATTTGTTTTCCAGTTTCATTCTAACTGGGGTGAGATAGATGCTCAAAGCTATTTAGACTAGTATTTCCCCAATGGCTAATGATTTTTAATGGTTTTGCAAAGATTTGTTGTAAATTTGTGTTTCTTCTTTGGAGAAGGTCTGCTGAGTTCTTTAATCTGAGTGATTCTTTATGTTTAATTTTTAAGTTCTTTATATATCCTAGGTAATCTCATATCTGATGTATAGCTAACAGAGGTTGTTCCCCCGCCTGTCGGCCGTCACTTTACTCTGGTAATTCTTGTCTTTGTTCTGAAGAAAAGTGTCAGTTTTTGTAATCCTCTTTGCAAATTCTTGGAATGGCTTCTAGAGTTGTTAGAGCTCTCTTTAGAATGTTCTGGGCCATGTCTATGTCTATATCTTTATCTTGAAACCCTCATGTTCTCTCTCCTAGCAGTTTCTAGGTTGCAAGGATTCTTTTGGCTACTCAGAATCTTTTGTGTTTCTACATTTTTTTTTTTAAATTTTTCCCAGCTAGGTGAAGAATATAATTAGAATTCTAATATGGATTGTGCTGAGTCTATAGATGATTATTTGTTTTGTTTGTTTTTTAGGACAGGGTTACTTTATGTTACAGTCCTGTCTGCCCTGGAACTTGTTTTGTAAAGCGGGCTGGCCATGAACTCACAGAGATGCCCCTGCCTCTGCCTCCCCGGTGCTGGAATTAAAAGCACGCACCAACACTGCCCAGCTGACTATTTCTTTTAACAACCATTTTCATAATGTTCCCTCCACCAATCTAACTGGGGGGGGGGGGGGTTCCCAGCTACTGGTGTCTTTTCCCATTCTTTTCCCTGGCTTAAAGTTTTTATTATATGGTTCTAAGCCTGAATATTTTTTTTACACTTCCTTCAGCTTTACCAAATAAATGTCATTACATCAGTTTCTAATAAAACACATCTATAGAAATCTTCATGCTTTCATTGTCACCATTAATTAATTTGAAGAACTAATTTAAAATACTGCATGACTATCTTCTCATAGGTACACATAGAATATAGAATATTCTATAACAGAATATACATATTTCAGTATGTGTGTGTTAATAAACAAATGGGAAGTATTGGTGTAGTCATAAGTTTTTCTGCCCCACCCAGCCAGTCCTGCAGCCATCTAGTCCCAAATAATCACACAGTGTATATATAATTATAACCTGTTTGGCCTATGAATCAGGCTATTACTTGCTAAATCTTATTCTTAAACTAATCCATGATTCTTATCCATGTGTTAGCCATGTGCTTGCTACCTTTTCTCAGTGTATCATTCTCATCTTGCTTCCTCTGTCTGGCTGTTATCGGCTTCTATGCTCTTCCATTTCCCAGAATTCTCATAGTCTGGCTGCCTCGCTTCTACTTCCTATCTAGCTCTTTGACTAGTCAGCATTTTATTAAATCAACATGAGTGACAAATATTTACAGTGTACAAGAGCAGAGACCCACAGCATTTCCTTTTTTTTTCTTTTTAAAGAGAGAATCCCAAATCTAATCTCCTTTGTATAGCTTTTTTCTAGACCATTATCTGTAACAATTTGTAAGCAATCGTCCTAAATATGACAATTATCTATAACCATTGAAAGACCAAATATCACCCACCCCATCTATTAGGAATGTGGGTGTTGTATTCTTAAATTTACTGCCTACTGTCTGGGGGCAATGGCATTTTTAGGGAAACTTAAAAAGAAAATTTTTGTTAATTGTCAAGTCCTGGGATAGGTAGCATATCATTTGTTGTCTGGGCTCTGCATTTGTCTAGGAGAGAGTGCTTGGCTTGTCTCAAGTCCTGGCTAGAGTAGTCTGTGAGGCTGGTTCATCTCAGCTAGCTGCCTCAAAATAGTTTTGAGAAGTTTGTAGTCCAAAGCCGATCTCTTTGTCAGCCTAGTGGCTTTGTCAAAGTCCATGTAAAATCATTGTTGTGGGCTCCATCTTCCTTTTGGATACTTCAAAGGTCATAGTTAGGTATTGTGATGATTCACTGCAGAAAACTGATAAAAAAAATTCAAACCCAAAACTATGCATAAGAAGCTAGATAAAGTCTATTTCTAGAATTAATCAGTACTCTATGTGATCATTACTATCATGGCAAAATGCTTAAAACATATATATATATTTTTATATAAAATTTATATATCATAAGATTACTAGAAATAGAATAGTTCCTTAATTTTGGTTATTCTTCTGTCCCATTTCAGATGGCTCTTCTAAGGCTGTTGTTCCTTTCTCATTAGCACTGAGAAAATTCAGAGTTAATAAAGTATGATGTAGCCTATCTCTAGGGGTCTTTGTTATTCCTTTCTGTTTACTTAGCATATCCTTTAAAGTTCGATTTGATCTCTGACTGCTTGCCCTGTAGGATTGTGTGGTATTCCTGTAATATACTTTACATTATTATAAAAAAAAAACTGTTTCATTTTACTAGAGACATAAGCCTTTTCTGATTTATTTGCATCAGTGTTAAATGTAGGGACCCCAGAAATTCGTCCCATGTTTTGTATACCGAGCTGGCCATGAACTCACAGAGTTTGTATATACAATATGAGGAATAACCCAGTTAGTTCCCTTGATAAATTGAATTCTTTTGCTTTGAGAATATCTGTTGTAAATCTCTCTCAAAAAATTTCTGCAAGCTCTGCCAAGTTTTACTTTCTACCAATAATTGATCTGTTTCTTCATTAGTTAAAGGTACAACAGTTTCTGCTGGGTCCATTCCTATCAATTGACAAAAATCTTTATTTTCCTTTAAAAATTAAATCAGAAATCTTTTCCACATGTGTCTTATATTTATTACTAAGTTTATATAGTAGAAATATATACTCCAATATAATATTTTTCTTTTCCATTAAAATTCCTGTAGTAAAATGCTTAGAGGGTAAAATAACCAGAATGCAATTAAGGTCTAGCTCTACAAAATCCATATGTGTGTCCTGTAATTTCTTTTCCTCAAAAATTCTTTCTCAAGCTCTGCTGAAAATTTTCTTGGACTATTTAAGTACTTGTCACCATACATGGTTGAATAAATTATCCTGTTCTTGTTTTTTTATTCCAATAATGGATTATATGTTGAAAATATCTCCTAGAAATCTTTGAAAATCATTGAGTCTGTAATCTATATGTCCTAATTTGCACTTTGTGGTATCTAATCTTTTTGTAGACCTATTTCATATCCTAAATAATTAATAGAATCTCTTCTTTCTATTTTTTCAGGAGCAATTTGTAATCTTCAAGCAGGCATTTTTTTTTCACTTCTTCAAGTATTCTTCCTAAGTACTTTATTTGAGTCATCCCATAAGATGTCATCCATGTAGTGGTAAGTGATTGATTGTGGGAATTGCTTATGTATCACATCTAATGGCTGTTGTTCAAAATATTGGCACAGAGTGGAGCTATTCAGCATTCCCTGTGGGAGAAGCTTCCATTGGTCTCTGTTTACAGGCTGAGAATTATTTAAGTGGGCATTGTAAAGGTAAAGATTTTTCTTGTCTTGTTCTTGTAGAGATATAGTAAATAAATAGTCTTTTAAGTCAATAACTATGATAGACCATTCTCTAGGTAATAAAGAAGGCAAATAAATTCCAGACTGTAGAGAGCTCACTGGCTGAATCACCTTGTTTACCACTCTAGGATCTTTTATCATTCTCCATTTTTCAGATTTCTTTTTGGTAACAGAGGAGAATTCCAAGAGTTGGTTGATTCTTTAATATGCTGAGCATTTAACTCCTCCTGTATCAGCTGTTCTAAGGCCTGCAATTTCTCTTGTCCCGCGCCTTCTTTGCCCGCAAACAAGACGCAGTACAACAGGATCCTTCTGCAGCAGGTTTATTGAAGCTTCACACACTAGGGCAAAGAACGGAAGACCCCGAGCCTCCCAGGCAGGCCGCTTTTATAGGCAACATTGTTTGTCTCTGACGTGGGCCTTTCCCATTGGTCAGCACACCCTCACCCGATATGATGTATCTGTCTGGGGGCCAGGCTTCTTGCTGGAAAATTACAAGGTGTCATGCGCAGTGACTTGTTTACTAAGGAGCTTCCTTAAACCGCTTAGTCATAGGCCCGATACAAGCGCCATCTTTAGGGTGCGGCTGGCTCCCTACATCTCCCCCTTTTCTTTTATTTAAAATGAGGGAGGCTATCCAGTGGATGGAAACAGAGGTTTGTCCTCCCAAAACTTCTGGGAACTATGTACAAAGGAGACATTCCTGATGCGTCCACCAGGTACACCTCCCGACCAGCCCGGCACCTTTGTGGGAGATGGGATTTGTGTGCCTTGCCCATATGCAGACAAACATGTTCCATGGATCCCCTCAAACTCTAAGGTGGAACCATTGCAGTGCTTAGCCTTACAATCCACATGGAAACTATAACAGGTATGCTCTAATGAGGTGCAATGGCAATTAAGCCTCTCAGTGCAAGAGCCATACCTATACAGTATACACAATCAACCCTGCTCAATTCCAAGCAATAGGCCAAAGCCTGCCCAAACTTCTTCACCAATCAGGGAGAGGCATACCTTCCACAAGGTTAGGTGACCACAATCAGTCAAGCTTAAAATTTTTGCTCATTCAGAGCTGCCAGCCAAATCGTAGGGGATTGTCCATCTTCAATAGCCATTAAGGCTTGGGTCAAAATTGTCCTTTCTCTCTTTCTGGACGCTCGCATCTGGCAAATCAGCCAAAGACTGCCTCCGAATCCCACGACCATGAGGATCCCAAGGGTTCCCATGCCAGCCCATTCCTTCAGGTACGAAACGGCTGAGAAAATCCAGGTGGAAAGGCCCTCTGTTAAGGACAGGTCCAGACGGGTGGAATTAATCT
The DNA here is from genome assembly GCA_033318265.1 of Phyllotis vaccarum. NCBI lineage: Eukaryota > Metazoa > Chordata > Mammalia > Rodentia > Cricetidae > Phyllotis > Phyllotis vaccarum. The sequence goes on from JARWLC010000014.1 coordinate 30,918,265, forward strand.
GAACGATGGCAACGCAGAGCTCTCGTAGCGTCTGCTCAAACTCTGAAGACCAATTCTGTAAGATAAACTGAGAAAGGCTTTTCGACAAGTTAGCTGCCCTAGAAAATTTTTCATACTGAATGGAGGTAACACAAAGTCCAGGAAGCTTTTGTTCACATCCCAATTGGGCCATTTGCCATAAAATGTCTAATTGTTCTTGTACCAAATCAATACGCTGGTTAACCAGCATAAGTCCTCCTTGAACTTGGGTATTAGTGGATGCTTGCTTATCTAAGGCCATTGTTACCGAGGCTGATAAATTATTAATAGCCCGAGCAGTTTGCACAGTGTTGGAAAGGGCGAGGGCTGAAGCGGTTGCTGTGGCCCCTACAGCCGCGACCGCAACAATCCCAACAATTATAGCAGAAATGCCAAAAATCTCTTTTAGGCCGAAACAAACTCATGCTGCTAGGAGCCTCAACCGGCACAGGCACAAATCGTGGCATGCGAGTCACCATCGCAAAGGAATACTTATGAGCATCCCAACAAAGGGTATAAAAGCAGGTGCTCTGGGCACACTCTAAAACATCTTTATCTATAGAGACATTACTTAGAATCCAAATAAAGGGTGGCCACACACACACGGGGGCAGCCGATATTGCTTGTTCAAAGACAAGTTGCTCTATAAAAGGAGCGACGGAGTCAGGGTCTCTAAAGATCCTTCTTGCTGCCTCCGTCATGCGTGCCACAAAGTCTGCAAATGGTTCATTTAGTCCCTGGATAATCTTAGTAAGCTGATTGCTGCCCTCTCCTTTTTTAGAGTGCTTTCCAAGCACGAATGGCCGTGGCTGAAATTTGAGGGTAAATCCCCCAAGGAAATTGGGTCTGCTGTGTAGCATACTGTCCTTGCCCAGTCAGCATCTCAAAGGTCCATTCCCTCTGTTCAGGGGTTATGGCCGCAGCATTTACTCTAGCCTGTTCTTGAGCTATCTCATGCCATAGAGCCTTCTACTCTAGATACTGACCCATGCTTGACAGGGAAGCTTTAGCCACCGTCTGCCAGTCTGATGGAGTCAGGTTCCACAAGGCAAGCCGATCAAGTTGTGTAACAGTGAAGTTGGCATTTACACCAAACTTGCGGACAGATTCTGCAAGCTCTTTAATCTGACTAAATTCTACTGGGGCATAGACCCGATCATTATTTTGGCCCTCATATACCGGAAATGCTAAACTAAGTTGTCGCCTCGTGGCCTCCGGCAGAAAAGAAAAGTTTGTAGCACTGCTCACACCATAAGGAGGAGGAGCTGTAGGCAGAGGTCTGTGCATTTGCTGGCTTTCTGCCTTGTGCCTGTTCTTTCTGATTTGGTTACGAGGAGGATCATCAGGGTAGTATCTCTCTGCCTCATATTTGGCTGCCTCCTCTTCCAAATCAAATTCATCTCCTGGGTCTAGTGGGTCTCCCTCATCTACATGGCTGGATTTAGAGGAAGAAATAGAGGATTCTATTTCATCCCTGATCTCTAAATTAGCCAATTCTTTCCAGGGGTAGGTAAGTTTGGTCTCTTTCCTTCTTCTAACCTCTGAATTTTTCTCTGAATTTTTCTCATAATTTTTCTCGAAACTTTTCTCCCCCATACCAGTACCGGGGGGTCCTTTTTCCTTTTTCTCCCCCATACCAGTACCGGGGGGTCCTTTTTCCTTATGTATAGTTTCCTTGGGGCGCGCTCCCAATCTCTCATCCTGCTCGGTTTCTGATAGGCTATCCTGAACCTCTCTCAACATTATCTGTCCCTCCATGACCACTGGCAAGCAGGACTCATCCTTTAAACAATTCTTGATCATCTTCCATATAGCTTTGGTGCCCATCCTTAAATCCGAGATCATCGACTGCGAAGTACCCATGATACCGTTAGCAGCGCGGCTTATCCACGTCCGGCTTATCCGCAAAACGAAACCAAAGAGCGCTGCCGCTTACCTACGTCGGTCTTAGGCACTCAGCACCGAAATCAATGAAAAAGAAAGGCAACCACAAGAAAGATGATCAGGGTGACTAGAACCAAACCTAATCCTGCCAAAACCTTCTGCCAGTAAGCACTAAAAACCAAACCTCAGTCAGGGACCATACCTCTCCGAGCGAACACTCTGCAGTTCTGAATCCTCCTCGTCACCGAGGGGTCTCCGCTGGTGCAGCTGATGTTGTCTTTCCCGGGTTTCAGCACCACTTGTCCCGCGCCTTCTTTGCCCGCAAACAAGACGCAGTACAACAGGATCCTTCTGCAGCAGGTTTATTGAAGCTTCACACACTAGGGCAAAGAACGGAAGACCCCGAGCCTCCCAGGCAGGCCGCTTTTATAGGCAACATTGTTTGTCTCTGATGTGGGCCTTTCCCATTGGTCAGCACACCCTCACCCGATATGATGTATCTGTCTGGGGGCCAGGCTTCTTGCTGGAAAATTACAAGGTGTCATGCGCAGTGACTTGTTTACTAAGGAGCTTCCTTAAACCGCTTAGTCATAGGCCCGATACAAGCGCCATCTTTAGGGTGCGGCTGGCTCCCTACATTCTCTCTTGTTAAAGGCCGTTGCTAAACCCATTTAGGCTTATCTGTTAACAATTTTACAGGTAGAGAGAGCTATGTGTGCCTTTGAAAGATCAGCAACTGTTATGTCTTGTTTTCATACAACCTGAATGGTTTGTGACTGTTTATCATAATATCTCCTAGTATTTGTCCCAGAAACATATATTAGTTTATGGTTTGTTTCTGAGATTGGAGAAATGTTAGTCTTAGTATTTCATTGTTGCAATAAATCTTGTCCCCATAAATTCATGGCAATGTTAGCTATATATGGTTTTAATTTTTCTTCCTGTCCTTTTGGCTCTATAACAGTCAAGCCATCTCATGCTCTGTTTACCCGGAATGTTCCAATTTCCAAAAACTGAACATTTACCTCCTAAAGGGGCCAATTTGGATGCCAAAATTCTGGTGAAATTATTGTTATATTTGTATCTGTGTATAACAGATCTTCAATGACAACATCATTTATTTGTATTTTTAATTTTTGTCTTTTTTAATTTATAGAAATTAGACAAAATATTCATGTTATGATTTTTCATGAATTTTTGTTCTATTTCCTATAACTGTTCTATTGCCTAGAGCAGTATGGTTTTTTTAAGAATATGCCTTGGGTTTTTTATTTGCTCTGGAAAGATGTTTCATCAACAATGACAGGATAAGACTGAACTGGATTTGATTTTAGGCCTGAGAAAGCCTCCTCAGGGTGTTTCCCTAAGGCAAAAAGTTATCTTGCCTGTCCCTTGTTGACCTGTACTCACTGGTCTAATGCCTGCCATTGCCATGTCTTCTGTAAACTCCAGAAGAGAGGAGTGTTCTCTTGAGATTATTCTTAGCAAAAGCATTGTTTCTGGGAACACCTTGTTTATGATCCCTTCAGATGGCCTTGTTTTCCACAGTTGTAATATCTGACCTTTTCGTTTTTCTTTAAATCTCTAGAAATAACCTCTCCTATCCAATTATCATCACAGCTATAAGATTCCATATTCATTTTATCTCGGATCTAATCCTCCAATGCTGCTGATCTTGCTTTTAATGGCCTAATTGTCCTTTTGCGTTTTATCATTTTCAAATGCCAGCGATTCCATTATTATTTGTTTAGCTTCTGAACTTGGTACCATTCTGTTTACTTGTGAAGGCAATCTTTGAAAAAAAAAACTGTAAAGGTTTCTTTTGGTCCTTGGATTGCTTTTGTAAAGGATTTAATTTTCTCTTCTATTTCTTCAGTTCTATCCGAATTATTTAAGGTTAGCATTTGGCATAAATCCAGGGTGTGATTATCACATAACAGTTGCCTTTCTCCATTATCATCATCTCCCTCCCCAAGAAGTTTGTCTTGGGGGATTTCTTTGCCCCATCTCTGCTTCTTTGTTCTATTGTTTTAGGCTCATCCTCCCACCATGTTTCCACTGTGACTGTGGCCCAGCCTCCAAGACAGCAGTAAACCATATCTGCCCAGTCTTTAGGAATAATTCTATTACAAGCTGACTAGGAATTTAGCATTTGCTTTACAAATGGTGAGTGCATGCCATAAAAGACTGTTGCTTCCCTGAATCTCCTTAGATCTAATATTTGTACTGGAGTCCATTCTGCTTCTGCACAATTTCTATCATTTGACAATTCCTCTAAAGTTACTGGATGTACTAAGAATGACTGTTTGAAAGCCTTAGCCTGTTTCTCTATAACTTGATAAAACAATGTTGAGATTGTTTTTCCTTTAAATTCTTCTGTCTGGGTCTGAATATCTCTGTGATCTGTTTTAGCAAGCTTTTCTAAGACTTTCATCTTTGCATTCATATTAACTGACTTTTTAAATAATAAAACAAAACAATCAAATAATATGTATAATAATCATTATAATAATCTCATCTACATTAATTACATTTTCCTTTATTGGTTCAATTTTAAAACTATCTAGAGCAATATCAAAGACCAAATTCCTTCCATAGTAATGTTTCCTTTTTTAATGTGGGAAAAAAACCTCTCTGTCTTAAACTGACTCCCCCTTTTAAGAAATCCCAATTGATTCACCAAATTTTCTGTCAATAATGATTCAGATGACAATGAAGTGGGGCAGCTACCTAATGTGATAACAGTCTAGTGATGAGGTCCAGAAAAAAAAAAAAAAGACACATCCCACAAAGAAAGAGAAGGTGCTGTCTGAAAAACTCACCTAGGTGATTATGGAGAAGAAACATGTGTGGTGGGAACTGCCCAACCAACTCCAAATGGAAAAACTAGCCAGCCAGGCAGTGACTCTGGCCAACAAGCAGCTTTTTTGCAAATTTGTGCCACAAAAGTTGATCAACACGTTTTTTTTGGAGCAGAATAGAAGACTCTTTGAAGGTAGAAGAGTAAATATTGTGTCTGTGTGTGTATTTGTGTGTGTGTGTGCACGTCTGTGTATTTGTGCATGTATCTGTGTGTAAGAAATGTTATAATAAAGTCAACTATTCTGTTCAACTAAGTAGAAAAATAATTATTAAAATAATAGAACTAGATTGATTCAACATTTCCTTTTGCAGAGGTAGTGTGGCATAGAGGACTATGGGTCTTGTGTTTACAGAGTCTTGGGTATTTTTATTGTAGAGTCACCTTTATTTCAGACTGTCACATCCTGGGTACCCTTCTAAACTCAGACTTAGTATTTGTTTCCTTGAAAACCATCTGATACCAGAAAACAATGTTTGACCTTTTGCTTATCTCTCTTAATTGTATAATATCGCCACTGGACACAAACATCAAGTCATTTCTCTACCTTTTCAGACTGAAGCTAGAAATCTCTATCTTCAACACTGTAAAATATGTACTAGCTTAGGGAGGTCAGCCTGACTACCTTCATTAGTTATTAACGTGGACAGGGATCTGATATAAAATTGAACAAATCACACCAGTTTACAACCTCACCTAAAGAGTAAAAGATAAACTCTTTAGATAAGAAATTAGCCAATGTATAGGGCTGGAGTGGTAACTTGGTTAGAAGCACTTGCTGTTCTTGCAGAGAACCTGAATTCATTTTCAGCACCCACACTAGAAAGCTTACAATCTCCTGAAACTCCAGCTTTAGGGGACCCTACACTCTCTTCTAGCCTCAATAGGCATCTGCACTTACATGCACATACCCACACAAAGACACATGCATACACATAATTAAACATCAAAATCTTAAAAAAAATAAATAAAAGAAAGAAATTATCTGATGTCTTAGTTAAGGTTTCTACTGCTGTGAACAGACACCATGACCATGGCAACTCTTATAAAGGGAAACATTTCATTGTGGTGGCTCACTTACAGTTTAGAGGTGTAGTCCATTATTGTCTTGGCGGGAAGAAAGGCAGCATGTAGGCAAACATGGTGCTGGAGAAGGAGCTGAGAGCTTTAACATCTTGACTTACAGGCAACAGGAAGTGATCTCAAGCCACTAGATGTGGCTTGGGCATATATGAGACCTCAGAGCCCACCCCCACAGTGACACACTTCCTCCAACAAGGCCACATCCCATAATAGTGCCACTCCTTATGAGATTATGGAGGCCAACAACATCCAAACTACCACAACCTTTATCATTCATAAGATATTTAATACTATGGAGAAAGTGGGCACATTGGTTGAATCAATCTATATTTTCTTGAAATAGATAAAACTTCTAGTAAATATTTAATACAAAGCATTTTGTATATTCTGGACACTAATGAGCACAAGTGTCCATGTCATCATATTCCCCCAACCCTGCAAGAGAGTTGGCAATATCTATACTTTATGGAAATATGATATATTAGGCAAATAAGATTTATCAACTTTAAAGATCTTGCATGGCTAACAGGTAATGACAATGTCTTACAGCTAATAACTGGCACAGCTCTATGAGCCATATCCAAGTCTTTGACATTTTGGTGCAACATTGTCATCCACAAAGCTCAAACTCAAGAATTGTAAAAAGTAAATTGCAAAAACCTCAGTCTTTTAGGTAAGCATATGAATTTTTTGTGTGTTTTGGTTTGGGAAACATTCATAGTCACATGCAGATATGGGTAATTTGAACATATCAGAATCCCAAATCTTACTCCAGAGTCTCAAAAATTAACTGATGAGAGATATGTTAATCTGTCCCAATCTTCCTGTGATTTTCTTTCATAGTGGTGAACTATGAGTCAGCCAAGCTGACTGTTGAGTAATTATACTAACACAGTATATGGGGTTATCTAAAAAAAAAAAAAAAGTCTTCTTGAGAAAGATCAAAGCTTGGCTAAAAAAGAGTGGGAGATTAGAAGTGGATGGGTGAGGAATAGTGTGCCTATGGAATGAGAAATAGCCTTGGAAAATGATACAGAGAGCAAACATCTAAAACCTGAGACAGATGATGGAAGAGGGAATCTGGCTCATAAGGGGCAGGAATACTCATCAGGGGCCACTGTATATTGATGTGGGAATGTCTATATGTATGCTGTGAATATCAATCTTTAAATAAAGGAGCTGTTTTGGCCCATGACAGGCACCATAGAAACAGTAGGAGGAGAAATCACAGCATAGGTAGCAGAAGCAGGGTGGAGTCAGAGAGACTGAGCCAGCCACCCAAGAAGAAACATGTAAGGAACACAGGTGAGCCACGGGCCACGTGGCAGACAGATTAATAGAAATGGGTTGAGTTAAGATGTAAGAGCAAGCTAGCAATGTGTCTGAGCCATAGACCAAACAGTATGAACTTAATATAAGCCTCTGAGTCATTTCTGGGGACCTGAGCAGCGGTGGGCAGCTAAGGGGTCTGGCGTGGCAGGCCTGTGGGTCTGGGCCTCTGGCCGCCCGGGACCAAGAAACCCCACTACAACAGTATATAAGGCCTTCTGTATTCTTTCCTCTACATTAGAGCTACTCAAAGATTTCCGAGACAATTTTTTTTTTTTTCTGTTGAAGATCTGCGTGTTTCTATGCCATCTCTCTTCCTCTTGTCCTTTCCAAGTGTTTATTTAACTTTTCTGAGCCACAGTCTTGGGTTGGCATTGCTGGGAAGAGGGGGTTTGAAGAAGTCATGGTGGTGTGGTAGAGGGAACTTGGATCTGGTGGAATGTGCATCAAAGAAGTATGACTCCCCACTAAGGCTCTGTGCCAGTGTTGATACCTTAATGGATATTTTAAATGTCAAAATTTATAAATGAGCCTCCCAAAATCTATCTATATTTATTTTCATTCTCTGTGATAGCTAATATTGACGGTTAACAACATGAAATATAGAATTACCTAAGACACAAGCCTAGCCATGCTTGTGAGGGAATATCTACATTAGGTTAATTGAGCTGGAAAGCCCCACCTTAAATGTGAATGAAACCATCCCATGGGCTGGGGTCCTAGGTTAAATAAGGAGAAAGGAAGCCGAGCACTGCATCCTGCCTGTGGGTGCACCATAACTGTGGGTGCACCGTAACTGTGGGTGCACTGTAACTGTGGGTACACTGTAACTGTGGGTGCACTGTAACTGTGGGTGCACTGTGACTGTGGGTGCACCGTAACTGTGGGTGCACTGTAACTGTGGGTGCACTGTAACTGTGGGTGCACTGTAACTGTGGGTACACTGTAACTGTGGGTACACTGTAACTGTAGGTGCACCATAACTGTGAGTGCACTGTAACTGTAGGTGCACCATAACTGTGAGTGCACTGTAACTGTGGGTACACTGTAACTGTGGGTACACTGTAACTGTAGGTGCACAGTAACTGTGGGTGCACTGTGACTGTGGGTACACTGTAACTGTAGGTGCACCATAACTGTGAGTGCACTGTGACTGTGGGTACACTGTAACTGTAGGTGCACCATAACTGTGAGTGCACCGTAACTGTGGGTGCAGCATAACTCTGGGTGCACAGTAACCAGCCACCTCAAGTGCCTGCCATCACAGCTTCCCTGCCATGATGGACTGTACCCTCAAGCTGTGAGCCAATATAAACTCTTTCTCCCTTAAAGTGCTTTTGCCAGGGTATTTTATTGCAATAAAATTAAAAGTAACCAATACAAACTTCTTCCTAGCCTTTGAAATTTTTATCTTTTGCAATCTGTTTTATGGCTTTCTCTCCTGCTGGCTCTGAGCATCTTCAAAGGAAGAATTATGCTACTAATTCTAACATCTCCAGAAACTATTAGAAAAGAGGTGCCTTCCATACGTGCTCAATAAATGAATGAATAATGTTCGAACCTTACTATATTCTCTCAAGCAATGGATTTCTCAGCTATCTTTATTAGCTGCTTACTATGCATATTGACAGTTATTGAAGCAACAGCTCACATGGTCATTTGAGTTCTTTCTACACTTTATGAAATTCTCTCATGAACTGTGTAGAGATACAGCCCAATATAAAGACCTGGGGAATGATAATGTGATTGTGGAAGATTAAACAGTCCAGTGTGATAGGCAGACAAGTTGGGAGACTAAACTTAGTCACACAGACTGGAGCTCATGAGGAAACCAGGACAAAATCAGGATGATTATTATGGGAAGGAAGAAACAATTTCCATGTTCATGGCCACATCTGGAAAGTTACAATCATGGATTTGCTCTACATGGAACTAAGCATGTGACCAGATATAGGAACACCATCCAGTGGTGGCAAGTAGGGTTTGGCACCACGGACAGGTCCCGGGTTGTCACTCTGAAACAGTATTCTATGGGGACTTTACTGCCATCATTTAAAGTGCCTTTAAATAAACAATAAGTAGCTTTTACTGAGCATGTGCTTAGCTGGGCTTTGCATACATTAACTATGAATTCCCATCAGGGTTACATGATGTCATGCAAAGCCATGCAGACAACAATGAAGAGATAAGTCCTTTTATGAGGTGGGTTAATGGATTTTGGAGCCCACATCATAAAAGGCAATTACAGATGGGGATGATGAGTGATCACAGAAAAGCACAGGAGAGGGAAGAAAGGGGGAGGTACTGCTCCAGCAAAGCTTTCCAGGGAGGAAAGTGCTGGAATTAAGTCTAAAAGGGTGACTTGAACTACAGCCCCAGTGGTCCCTAGACCATCCACAGTCCTCTGGAAGGGAGGGTTCTGAGTCAGATCTAGGCTCAGCAAAAAGCCCCCCCCCCATCATTTAGTAAGTAAGGTAGAGAATGATGAGGAGCCTGAGCTTAGGAAGGAAGTAGGTGGCAGAAGGAAGGATCGTGGACATAAGGTACGACTTTAAAAAAGACTTTTAGACCAATTTTCTAAATATGATTTTAAAAACATCAAAGAGCAGGATGTTGGAGGATAAAATGCACATTTTAGAGAAATCATCCTAAAATTTCAGGCAGAGTAAAAACTCTTTATTCTAATTTAATCAAAATCATAGCTGAAAGGACAATAAACTCATCCTAGGTGAGGAGGAAAGAGGGTAAGGAGATGCCACCGAAGAGCGCTGTGAAAGGCTCCAGGTGGGACTGACTTACACGGTGACCACGTGAACACAGTGTGGTAAAAACGATGGGCCAGGGAGGAGAATGGCGCAGGACTCACAAAGAGACTGGTCTTCAGGAAAAAGCATGACCCTGAGAAATGGGGAGTCTGCGTGGAGAACGTGCTGGGTGAAGACGTCAACACTGCAGTGATAAAACGCAAGACGCAAAGGGGAGAGATGGCAGCTAAGGGTGTGAATCAAAACCCGGGACAACACTAATAGACGTTATTCTTGAATCACGAATGCCAAATGGCAGGGAAGATGTGACTGAAATTGAATTAATGGTGTGGATAAAAAGCTTGGAGGTAATTATGGCGCATACAAAGAGAAGACACAGAAGGAGTAGTGCAATTAGGGAGAAGATAATAAGATGTAACAAGAGTAGCAAGAGATAATCAAACACACAGATAATTGGGATCCTTAATTGGTCGAAGATCCAATAAATGTAATAAAATATGTATTCGGGCACATAATACATTTTCTTAAAATGAAAGAACTCTATCTACCAAGAGGAACAGACTGCAGACTTACTTTTCTGGTTGCGACAAAAGTCCTGGCAGCTGCAAATTAAGGGAGGAAGCATTTGTTTTGGCTCATTGTTTAATAAAAAGATACGGTCCAGTGTGTTAGGAATGGGAGTAGGAGCCACTGTGGCTGTGGTAGCAGGGGCATGGGGCACAGAGAGATGCAAGCTGGTGCTCAGCCGCTTCCCCTGCTATCGCAGGCTAGGACCTCCAACCTCAAGATGGTACCACCCCATCTGAATCTTCACTTGTCAGTTAAATGCCCTCAGAGACAAGCCCAGAGGTGTGACTCCTGGGTGATTCTAAGCTCTGGCCGAGATGGCAATGAACATTAACTTTTGAATAGACATTAAGACTTTGCCTGGCTTTGTTACTGGGTTTAATGGAAATATTACTACTCTGACATCTTTGTAAAGAAGTCAGCTCTTCTATGGGGTAGGGGTGATAGGAATCAAATTAAGTTTGTTCATGTTCAAATAACCTCAGTGCCGGAGGATGATGAAACAGTGTCTACAGAGCTTAGGAAGGAATGAGCCAAAATGACTATGACTAGCCATACATAGAGCATTTCAAGTGTGGAGAATCTGAGGAAGTAAGCAACCACATGTTGTCCTAGACAGTTAATATACCAAGCAATCAGAATGAAGTGATGACCTAAGAGGAATTTATAAAGGTAAGTTGATAATTTTCCATTGCTATAACAGAATGCCTGAGACAGCCAACTACAAGATGGAAATGTTTACCTTGGCTAATGGGTTCGAGGCTTTTGGTCCATGATTCTTGATCTCTTTATTTAGGTGTGTGGTAGCTCATACACTATGCAGTAGCACATAGTGGAAGCTTTACTATGGCCCAGCTGTGAACTAGCCCTATGCACTATGTACTGGGGTCTTGTTTGACAGCTGACTGACCATCAGAATCTGGCTTAACAAACAGAGTAAGTACTGATGGTTCTTAATATGGTAGCATTATTGGAAAGATTGTTTAGCTATTCCATATAATATTCTTCATTTTAACACTAATTTAGTCTTAATTGAGGTTTCAAATGACTACAGCTTGTGTCAGGTGACATAAATCTAGCTAGTACAACCCTAATTCTTGCACATTAATAACAATTTATCTATTGACAACTGTTACCAAATAAAATCCTTAAAATACTTGGAAGTCTGTTTAATACAGTATAAAGTTTTTGGTAAAGTAAATTTCCTTCCTTGAGAATCTTAACTATATTAAGTGTTATTCTGTTTTCTTCTGGAGTGAATCACTGCTTTCAAAAAATCTGGTTAATATAATTTAATATTTTTTGTTTAAATCATCAAAAGATATTTTTTAATGTAAGTGTAGGGGGATGTGTCTAATTGTTGGCAGCTTTAATGGACATTCTAAAGTGCATACTATGTTATGGTCTTTTCATATGTAATTTCAAACCTCCATTGCTTATTCAGGAAAGTTTTCCTGAGTTGGGTGCCCTTTTCCATCTCATTTTGGTTTTACCCTGTTACTGAATATGGGTCCCTATTGCCAGATATAGATCCCTATTGCTGTATATAGATCCCTATTGCTGGAGATAGATCCCTATTGCTGGATATGGATCCCCATCCAGATATAGATTCCTATTGCCGGGTATAGATCCCTATTGCTGGAGATAGATCCCTATTGCCGGATGTAGATCCCTATTGCTGGAGATACATCCCTACTGATGGATATAGATCCCTATTGCTGGAGATAGATCTTTATGGCTAGAATGTCAGGTCTTCTTTTCCTGTCTTTTGCTATTTTCTCCTAAATTTTGCATTTCTTTCTTAATTTGTTTTTGGCATGGAAAAAAATTCTCCTCTCCAACATTTTATTTTCCTTGTTGACTTACCTGCTGCATTAATTTTTAGCATTCATTTGTAAATTTTAATTTTGGTTTCTTTTATTCCAATTTCTACCTTAAATTCTAGTACCTCATTTGATTGTTCCACAATTTGATCAAAATTAATCCTTCATCTTTCGTTTACCTCATCTTTTATCTACTTTTAAGTAGACTAAGTCCAGGGTATATGCTCAAAGCAATAATCAGCATCTAACTGAATTTCTTGATTTACCACTGTTTACTGGGGGCCGACTCACAATCGTCAGGTTATGGAATCATCATTGGCACACACTGACAGAGAACGGATAAAGAAAATATGGGATATTCTGAGCAGGGGACAGCTACTGTGGAGGAGGGGCCTCTCTGTCACCAAGAGTGATCACAAAGCACCTGGGAGCTCTCAAGCTATCCTATAACTTCCACCACGTGCTGTGGTGTGTGCACACATGGGGGGAGGGTAGAGAGAGATATAAGGGAGAGAAAGACAGAGAGGAATCTAACTCTTTAAAATGATAAAGAACATAATGGGGGACTGGAGTTGGCTCTGTGATTAAGAATACTTGCCACTCTTGCAGAGAACCCTGAATCTGTTCCCAGCACCCACATCAGGCAGCTCAAAATTGCCTCTAACTCTAATTCTGGGGCTCTGATGTTGTCATCTAGTCTCCATGGTCACCTGCACAGATGTGGTACACATACACACACTCATGCACACACATAAAAAACAAAAATACATTCTTTAAAAAATAACATAATGAGGAAATAAAGGTAAATATTGTATGTTTTCTCTCATGCAATCAGTCACACACGAAAGCAGAGGTCCATCTGTGAGATGGGAGGTCATGGGGAGGTACTGAGAGACAATAATGGAGGATAAATATAATTAAGCTGCATACATGTAAAGTTTTTGTAAAAGATTATACTTCATAACTTTATATCTGTTCTGTAGGCACATATTTTGGTGTGATTTCATTGTCTCAACAGATGCTATTCTATTTTTTCCCTTAAATAACTGTAGGACTTGATCTTAATACTTCTTATTATTTTGTGTAAAATTCAACTCTCTGGGATTTCAGAAGGAAGCACAGCGGCTTTCCTAACTTCATAGAAACTTCTTTCTCTGATATTCATGTAGAGAGTTTTTGGAGCAAGGCAGCTTGCTTTCTGAGGGCCCCGGACCTTCTGGCTTTCTGCCACTCACACGTGGCCTTCTCCTCCTTCCCTATAGCCCACAACTGCACATCCCCTCTTTTGTCAACTGGATACATTGTCATTATGGAAGCTCAGCTCCTCTGAAAACTCCTGGATGCCTTGAGGAAGCTTGACTCCAGAAGCAGTGACCTTGACTACCAAGGCTGACTGCTGATGTCACAACTTAAGCTTCTGGAGGTCTCTTCCCGGAAATGACTGCTCCAGTCTGCATTCACACCTGAAACTGAAGCTGTGACAAGTCTTGATGACCTGCCTGCATCTGCTTCAGGCACTCTCCTGACCCTACATTTCATTTTTCTACAAGGACCAAAAGAGGAAGGGTGCGCCCTAGTGCCTCGGTGAAGAGCTTGCAAGTGACACATAGGGTGCTGCTCCTAAGCCAGGTTTGTAATTGGTTCTTATTGGAGGCTTGTAATTGGTCTTTGTGAAACAGCTTTGCTGTGATTGGTGGAAATTTCCACCCCCTCACATATATTTGCATGCCACACCCCTTCTGTCTTTATATCCCAGCAGTTCCCTTTACTTCTCAAGTCAATCAGGGGACCCTTCCCTGTGTGCTGCCTACCGCTGGCATTGCAATATTAGCTTCAATAATAATAATAATAATAACAATAATAATAAAAGCTTCTCCTGAGTGACGTATTTGAGCTCGTTATCCTGTGTGGAGGAGACTGAGCTGAAAACACAGGAGATGGCTGCAGTAGCAAAGGGAAGGGGTGGGGGACAAAGAATGACAGGTAAAAGCAAGAGAAGATCTAGAGAGGCAGAACTGGAGGAAGCAGAAATCTGTGAAAAGTCAAACTTGAGAGACTGGATCCTAGCCACTGCTGCCAAGCCTTCAGGGCCAAGGAGTCGTGACTCCTAAGCCCCAAGACCTGTCATGGCTGCTGTTAGGAGCTGATGGTCCTGACATCCAAAGTTTGAGAATTATATTATACGGTACTGACTGTTGCTATTGCTGTTTGGTGCTAAGGGCCAAGGATTATACACTCTGCCAAGTGCCAGGCAGCTGGTAATCACAGCCAGAGAAATAAGCTTCTAACCTAAGCTCCCAGAGCTATAAATCTCTAGCTTCTAAAGTCTTAACCATAAGCCTCTAGTTCTTGGGGCTTGGAACTATAAGCCTCTGAGTCTGTGAACCCAGTCCATAAGCTTTTGGCACCTGAGCCCAGCACTGCCAATCCAGAAGACCCACTCCTTAACTGTCAAAATTCTACACAAGCAGAACAAAAGTACCCTAGACAGCTGGCTGGTAATAACAGGACAGTTTCAGTTTCTTGAGTTTATTTTTCCCCCCTATACAAACCCCTCCCACTCCTCTGCTTTTAGAAATAACAAGTCTTCCAACCACAGCCCTGTCTCGCGGTGAGTGCTGGTGGACCCCTGAATTCTTGGGGCAGTCAGAAGCCTAGATGCCTCCCTTTGCATTCTACCACAGTCACTGGCATTCCACAGGTCTTTAGGGATTAAGATACCTGGTCCCCGGATCTGTGGTGGTTAACGTGCTCTTCAGTTTGGGGTTAGCATCTGGTTGCTCTACCATTTTTATTTGGGGCTTCAGAAACATTGTTTAATACTATACTGAAGAAACCATCTTCCCATCTTACTATATTTTATATTTTAACAGTGGTCGCATTTATCTGGGAGGGAGAAAGAGCAATAATATTTTTACTTGGTGGAGGTGGGCAAGTCTGGCTACATTCAGCTACACGGTGTCTGCTGGCTTTGATAATTAAACTGACACCATCAGCTGGTGGCACCAGCACATCTGCACTGTTGTTTAGTTATTTAAACACTTCTGTTCTAGATAATGAACTGTTCCGGTTCAAAGGCCCCTTCCTCTCCCAAGACATCCTTCCCCAGGCCCCTGCATACCAAGTGAGAAGGAATCAGAGTTAGCATCCACCACAGAGGCACTCTGCAGAATTCATCCTGCCCCACTCAGTGGCTAACCTGCTGAGTGGTTAGTGCCACACTATAGTTTTAGATCAATATTTTGAATATAATCTTAGGTTAGACCCCCCCCCTCCACACACACACAGGGTTTGACAATATGTGGGTACAGAGACATGGTAGCAAGGGTCTATGGCTCATGAATGAATGAACCAACCACTCCACAACCTAATCTCATTTGTGGGAGGCATCACCCTGTGCTGCACACAGCCTATAAGGCAAGGTCCTTTGTTCAACATCACCTGCCCTGCCCCTGGGGCCATTTTCCCTTTGCATTAGAAATCCTGGCTAATCCTTGAGCAAAAATGGGTGAGGGAGAGTGCAGACCTAGAAGCAGAGCTCCTGAGACACCACTGAGACAGTCTTCAGGATGTATCTCCTCCCCCTTTGGAGCAGCGGTTGCCATGAGAGGTCTGGCAGCTCATTAAAACGCACAGTAAACAAGCCAGATAGGGAATGCTCTGTCCTTGTGCACAATGAATCAAGTGATCTCCTTAGACACAAAAGCCGGTACCTTCATCGAGGGAGTAAATCGACCATTTAACAATTAATGCTCTCATTGGATGGCAGCTCTTTGTTTGACCATAGAAAAAGGCGAGATATAGGATTGACGTGGTCTGGGAACATAATGTTTGGCTAAATAATAAGTTTTTCTCATGAAGATCCCTGCCCCCTCAGGAGAGCAGTGCATTTAAAGAGATAGTCTGAGTTTCGTTCATCTAGTCACTGACAGCACAAACTTCTTGACAAGAAAAATACCAACTGGGACAAGTTACTATTCAAACAAAAAAGAGAGAAAGAAAAATTCACCTTGACACCCCCACTTGTCAATAAATCTTAACTGATTGTAAATGTTGTGCAAATATGTATTAAGAACCTACTGTGTGCTGGCTGCAGTCTTCACTATTATGAACTAGCGCCCTATCTACCAGGGAAATGAAGCCGTGGTAGAGACGAGAATGGAGCTGAGATGGCAGAGTGCCTGCCATCCATGAGGCTCTGGCTGGAATCTTCAACACTCCAAGACATACAAAACAGCTAGGGATATGGGTGTGTGGTAGAGCATC